>BSBM01001196.1:7075000-7363608 GCA_027924585.1 Larix kaempferi
ACTGACTTTCAGAATGGATCTGCAATGGCGCGGAAGTGATCGAAAACAGATGGATCTGCAATGGCGCGGAAGAGATCGGAAACCGTTCAGCTTAAAATAGATATGGACCCCAGGTATGTTCGGCTTCCTATCGGTTCAGGGGATTCACTCGGCCACCAATGTTGTCTGACGGCTTGCATATTGGGGCAGTACCCCTCACTCCATGGCTCAGGTAAAACTGATAACTGCTTTGCCACAAACGACAGCTCTTGGTTCACCTCATAGGTGGAAATTAGTCAATCAGGTAGGGGTCGTTGCCCTTTTCGCTGGCAGGTCCTCTCAATGGGCCAGCTACTTTGGGGTTCCTGTGGTACTCCTCACAATGAGTTTTAGGGCTTATGCCCAATTACTTCCCACAGTTAAGCGGATAGGTATTATTCCTAGATCCGAACTTGCAACATATCCGAAAAAAAATTTGCCAGAAATTCCACCCAACGAGCCGAAGAAAGTGCTCTGATACCAGATGTGAAGAACCTGCAACAATTAATTAATGAAAATACATGAGATAGCAGAAATAACAAAACTCAAAATCGCTTTTATTGATCGCAGGCCACTTCGAGGGGGCAACCTCCTTTGAGCAACGTCAATACAAATAACTTCACGGTACCTTCATTGGTCTCAACACAAACTTATATACTAAGTCTAGGCGTGAATACCATGGGTAAATACCATGTGTCAATACAAACCATGGGCCAATACAAACTATGGATCAACAATTACTATGGGACGACTTACAAAGCATATGCGTGAAATAACAATAAGACAAACTATGGATCAACAAATACTACGAGACGACTTACAAAGCATATGCGTCCAACAACAATATACTAACAAAGTAAATAGAAGGGTTGACTCGGGTTCCTAACACATAACCAGTTGTTTGGAAGTGGTTAGTGGTTCATTTGGATGCATTTGGATGTGTAGAAACCCTGCACACCATTTTTTGGATAATTCGAGTTGATTTGGTAGTGTTTGGAACCATTTGGAAATGGTGTCTTTTATGGCAGAATTCGACTAGTTTTCCTAGTTTTGAATTATGACCAAGTTTGTTCAAATTTGTTTGGTTTTTGAGGGTTGGGTACATTATAGAAAAATTTCATTCATCAGGTAAGTTAAATAATTCCTAACCCCAAATTTGAAAAGTGTAAGTTTCAAAATTCCATTTTTTGTTTGAGTGTAGTTGTGTAAAAGTGTCTTGCAAGCCAAGAGCAAGGTTTTTTGGGTAGGCATGCTCAACAACAACAACAACAACATGATTCTCCTTCATAATATTACTATATATTTTGTTTAACTCACTTGGTTGAAATTTAGTTTATTAAGTAAGAGATATTGGATTCAAGTCATTCTTTTTGTTGTTTATTGAAAAAGTTCATGTAATTTTAAGCTATAAAGTAACTTCATTGTGAAAGCGTTTCCCACTTGCTTTATAAAAATGGGTCATTTAATTTAAAAAGTAACCTATTTGTAAAAATGAGCTTATATGCAAAGTTAGTAGACCATGGGGGGGGATTTACTGCATTGAGCACCTATCATCACGTGGTTCAATCTCTTCCTACCACACGGCTCCTTGGTTCCATCTTATGAACTTTTTCAAAAATGCATAACTTTGACATCCAAAATTTGTTTTTAGTACATTTTTAAAATTGCCTATTTTTTTGAGAATTTTGCATCTAGAACATCAATTTCTATTTTTAAACCCATATTCCCTACACATTATTATATGTTTAGTTCAAGCGATATTCTGTTTACCAATACCAACTACTTCTTATGCAGATCTCGTGGAGGATGTCCTACGAAGGAAGGTACTCTACGATATTATTATGGGAAAAGAAACAACCCCCACTAATGTGTCAAAGAAAGTAAAATGGGATAAGAAAAATAAGGAAGCATGTGGACTAATCGAAATGTCTATCTCTAATGACTTATGGTTCCACCTTCAAGGAATTGACCAACCATATTGGGCTTGGTAACAATTGGAAATTTTATTTGGTCACCACAATGAGATTCGATTTCAACAACTTGAAAATAAATTGGTTTCTTTAAATCCAAGTGATTTCTCTTGCATTAAATACTATCTATCTCAATTCAAGACCCTTAAACTCTTAGTTGAATAATGCAAGATATCTAAGCCAAAAAAAACAATGTGTTTATGCTATTCTTGGTAAGCTTGGTCCTCAATATTATTTTTTTGTATCCACTTTTCACTCCACTAGAGAATTTATAGGGTCTACTTATATAGAACCCAATCTTAAAGATTTTAGTGATTCTTTGATTAGAGAGCAAGATAATATCTGGCATCTTTGAGTGATCAACATTATAGGTAAATCTAATAAAGCCTTAGTATCATAATAGAAGGATAAATCCATGCATCCAAAGAAGCAAAACCCTCACATAAATAAGCAAAACAAGGGTCTTAAACCTTCTTAGAAAGTTCCTACACCCAATGGTGATAAACTATCTAAATCGAAAGGGCAAGAAGATTGAACAACATTGCAATTTTTTTTGGGTGAGATGGTCATGCAGAATCTAAGTGTTTTAAGAAAATGGAAGCCTTGGAAGTAGCAATGAAGAAGCACAACATCTATCTTGATTCTTCTATTAACTCTTCATCTCATGGACATGCATTTTTGTTACACCATAATCTTCCACCCTATGAGCATCAGCATTCGTTGGCCTGTAGGATCCATTTCACTGACTCAGATTCACTTTATATCCTTCAGACATATTTTTCCTCATTTTTCCTCTGACCCACATGTTGCATCACTATAGCATGCGTACCCGCGAGTTGCATCACTATAGCTCGGGTATCAATTAAAATGGTAAAAATCACTAGTTTATTACTTTTTACTCCCAAAAAGCGGTCATTGGGTGACCTTTGGCTCTCCATCTGCCCAAGTAACGTCTCGATGTGTCCTTTCACTTACGTTTGAGAGGACTATATATTGAGCACATATGGCTTATGGATGGGAGGAGAAAGAAGAGCAAGAAAACTCTAGTGGATTTTTGCCCTATCTTGAGTCTACACTCATTGATCCTTGTAGTTGTGAACCCTTTATGTTCACCTTCCAAAATCCTATCTAGTTTGAGTTTTCCATTCATGGAGGATTGAAGTGGTGGAGACACAAGTGGATTGATCCAGATCTTGGTTCAGATTGGTTTCCGGCAAGAGGTCGTATTAATTTGTAATTCTTCTTGTTTATTAATAGAAATACTCATATTCTCGTCCATTAATGTTGTAAATGTTGTTTATCTTACATTGGGTTGCATTTACTTGTTATATCATGGGCCATTGCTATTGATGATGTTAATGCCGTTTATATATTATATGTACTTGTTGTATATTGACTATCAAGACTAATTTGCAGATTCAAGTGCACGGATTGAAAAGATCCAATGGGGATATACATCAAACGTTTGGATCGAGGTTGGTTATCTTCTTCATGATCTTAGCATTGTCATTTATATAACATAGTTCTGAGAATTGAGTTGATTTCTGGTAGTCATCTATATGTTGTGGTACACCCCAAGCCATAGTGAGTTTTCTCCAACACAGAAATGGTGACTCCATTGGGGAAAACATCCATCTTGGGGATTTTTTGAGCATTAGTCCATAATTAGAGTTGTTGTTTGTCGAAGCTCTGTGTCACTTATTTGTCGTTGAGATACACTATAGAAAACTTGCTTTTTCTGAGCCATTGGACTCTCTATTTTCCATTTTACCTTTCCTCACCCGCGGGCTAGCTTAGCTCTGCCCGCATACACCCGCCTCTGTTTACTCTACTACTCGCGGGTACCCGCAGGTATTCCTTCAGCAGTAGCGTACAACTCCGGATTTTGTTGGTTTATGACCTTTGGTTGTTGCTAGGTTGGTTTTGGTTGATCCTGAGTCTTTGTTGTCCTGTTTCTTAACTATTCCTTGCCTTGGTTGTGACCAAAACTCTTCGTTTCTCTTGGTTGAGCCTTGTTGGTTTTTTACCCATATTTGGATTTAGCCTTGTTGGTTTTTTCCTTTTGAGCTCATTTCTTTGGCTGAGTCTTACTGTTTGGTATCTTCCTGGTCGACTGTCCCCCTGAGCATTGGTTATATTGTGGTGACCATAGTTTCCTTACCTAGGTATCGCACAGGGTACTTGCAGTGGTTATACTGTTTGTGTCCTGAGTCAGATAGGGATTGGACAACACAGTTGTGTTTGTGCAGTGGACTTGACCCTGCACACGCAGTGAAGCCTGGGTGTCTCTATAACTGATTATGTTACCTCTGGCTATAGTTTGGGAGTCTCAAGCCTCTCCTAGGTGAGACATACCAGCTCTAGTGTCGAGAGCTCATTTAGCCACTCTGTTTGTCTGCTCTTGGCTGTAGTTTCTCTAGGTGTGTGCTTTTGATTTACTGTTTTTTTTTTATCGATAGTTGGCCTTTAGGGGACGTTTTGATTATATATTCTCTCCGGAGATATCATGGTGTGGAGCCTTACTCTCCGCCAGTCCCGTCTGTTGGATGGTTTAAAGTTGGTCGAGGTTTCACACCGTATTGCTAGAAGACGTCGGAGGGCTCCCTCAGAGTCTTCGGATTCTTACGAGGCTTACATCCAAGACATCATGACTGCTACACATTCCGATATTGAGTAAAAACCTTCAACTCCATCGGGTAGAGTTGACCACACTTCCGATCCCCATACTCCTCATGAGGAGTGGGGAGGTGATCCACCTGAGACTCAACCTGGTTCTATTTGGCCTAATCCACTTGAATGAGATCCGTTCGATCCTTTGAATCCGGATAATTATCTTTATGGAATGCCAACCTTACCCGAGGACGAAGAACAGGACGACACGTTCATTCCTTCGTTTCCACGCAGCTATAGACACGGGATGCCAGAGTTACATGATTACACTGGCCCTATGATCAACCTGACAGCACTATCTTTTGGTATGCTTAGTCATAGTACAGTTGAACCTTCCACTACATTTGGTAGTCACGCTGGCACTAGTCATGGTGTTAACCATACTATACCCACTGGGGGCACTACCGTCGCTGGGGGCACTACATTGTCCACCCACACACATAGTATGGGGACTGGTCATGTTCCTCATAACAATACTAATGTTGGAAGAAGACCACCTCCTAGGATTTCCCAACCTAATAGGAACGTTGTTCGAAACACGACTCGCCATCCACCACCTAATACACGTGCCGCTACTAGTCAACCCAGGACTACTTTTACGGATGTTAATGCTCCTCCCAACCACAGGGGTGGACACATACCGCATACTTTTGCGTCCACTGCCGCCACTAGTAATGCTAATGTAAGGGGTGGGAATATCTCCTATCCACATGGACATCACGCCACAATCCCTGCTACTAGTCACACCAATATTGGAGTTGGGAATACTTCTCATGCTTCTGGTCACCACGCGACTGCTCAAGCTAATCCTAATGCTGGGGGTGGGAACATACCATACCATTATGGTCATTACAACACGGTTCCCGCTATGAATAGTACATACATGACCCATACTCATGGTGGAAATTCTTACTACAACACAGTCGGTGCTGGCCACCAGTATAACCCACCACCCCAATATGGTGCCCAAAACACACACATACCTGCTTACTCTCAAATGGGTCAGGCGGGAGGAGGTTATCAATCCTATGGCCATGGGAAAGCTTATGGTCCGTCACGTCCTTATTATCAGCAATTTAATCCTCATGGTCAAGCTTTTGGTCTGTCTTATAACACGGTTCTGTTTAACCAACCTTTTATGGGGGCTTATAATCAAGCTTTCCAGCCTCAGCTCCCGTTCCTCACACACTTGAATATTTCGGATCTTTCAAAGCTCACAAATGATCCGGTGTGTCACGACCCTGCTTGGCCCCCGGTCCCTACCAAGCTCACTTTGAACATTCCTAAGTTCGAGGGGAAAGGTGGTGAGGACCCGGGATATCATGTCACGACATTCCACCTTTGGTGCTCCTCCAACTCATTGAATCATGATTCCATTAGATTGTGACTATTTCAACGCACCCTCACGGGGGCAGCCGCGAAGTGGTACGTTGAGTTGCCTGGAAACACCTATAGGGGTTTTAATGAGATCACTTTGGTTTTCTTAGATCATTTCCAATTGTCAGTTCACTATGATACTGGCACTGAAATTTTATCCACCTTCCGTCAGAATAAGGCCACACATATTTCTGACCACGTTCAAGAGTGGCGTCGGCGGAAGAGGTTAGTGAAAGCCAACATTCCTCCAGAGTTCCTGTTGGAATGGTTCCTCAAGTCTCTACTCCCATACATTGCTAAGGATGTTTTGATGTCCGACATTGTGACTGAGGAACAAGCTATCTTGAAAGTCCAGCAGTTAGACTTATTATACTCTCAGTCTGGCATTTTGTATGACATCAACCCTGACGCACCGCGTACACGTCATGAGCCCACGTCAGTTCCTGGACTGCATTCCGATGGCATCGGTTGATATGCAAGCACTCACCTCGTAGATTTGGTAGCTAATCAAATGCAGAATTTGTCGCTAAACCAGTCTACTTCCGGACAGGTTCACACCTTGTCCACTTCCACCCCATTGTTCGATGTACACAATGTGCAAACGACGAACCAGTCAGGTAACCAGCAACCTAGTGGTAAGAAAAAGGGGAGAAATAATTGTAAGGGTGGAAACAATGGGAATAACAATAGCAATCAAAATACCCCCCGTAAGGATAATGCCAACCCTCCTCGAGAAGGCAGAAATGCTGGTGAGGACCGTAAACCTAGGCGTAAGGTGAAGTTTTTTTGCAAGCTCTGTGGGGAAGACCACCTTACTCACTTATGCCCTCATATTGAAGAAGAATTGAAGTACTTGGCACAGAGCCCAGCTATGTTGAAGGATCCCCTACCTCATCACCAAAACATGGCTTTGCATGCTCCCACCACCGGTTATGGACCTACTGAGACGGCAATGTCTTCTTCCAATACTAGTGGTTATGGATGTGTGAACATGGTTCAGTCAAAGGTTAGTGTTGCCACTCGTCAGCGCGATTATGATGCACCACAACCCAATTTGGGGAGTGAGCCTCCCGCTCCTCCTGACAATTCCTTGCATATCGAGAAGCCCTCTATTATGCTGTGGATACCGAAAGGTGTTCTTAAGCTCTCTACACATAATCCTAATGCTTGAGCTGCCCACAACTACTCCATCGTAGAAGATTTGGGACAAACTCCGTGTGCCATGTCGGCTCTTGAAGTTTTGCAAGTCTGTCCTTCTCATAAGCATGCTCTTTTGAGTGCGTTAGGAGTTCAGGATGGGGGAAGTCCCACTGTTATCAAGTTCGATACTACTGATGTTCAACCTTGCTTACCCTACCATGTGGCTTTTCAAATCCAGGTGGTGTGCCTTTAGAGTTTTGTCAAACATACTATGGTTGATGAAGGTGCTTCTGCGCCAATAATGTTGTTAGCTTGTTGGAAAGCTCTTGGCTCTCCTCCCCTACTCTCATCTAGAATCACGCTCACTGAATTCGACGGTCGTTCATTTAAGCTGCATGGAATTATCCCTTCCCTTGTTGTCTCCTTGGGAGGTAAGTCTGTGCCTATTGAAGTCGAGGTGGTTGATGCGCCCATCGACTACAACCTTTTACTGGGTCGAAATTGGATGTATGCCATGAAAGCTGTCGCGTCCATTGTATTCAGAGTTATCTGCTTTCCTCACTAAGGAAAGATTGTGACCATCGATCAGCTGGATTACGTTAACTCCTCTTCCACAGCATCCATGGGATCCATAGTCCCCCAGGTTACTCATTCTCAGCCAGCAACTGGGAACATGGGTGTTGGCATGTACCCTTCATTGATGGGAACTTATGATTTTTCTGCACTTGTGAATTTTATTGGAACCATTACCGACGATGTGTCTCCTCCTTCACGCAATATGTCATTCTGGACTTCTTATTTTGATGATCCATGGACTTTACCGTCCACGAGTTCCACGTCTAGAAACATTTCACATGTCGGGATTTCTATGCCACTATCTATAGCTGAGCTTGCTTACTAGTATATTCAACAAGCCACTGTAGAACCGAATCTCTCTTCTTTCCAGAAAGTCGAGGAAGATCCCGTTACGCTGCCGGTTTGGGAAGCCAACTCGTCTTGTTCCCATGATTGCCTCGATGATACTTTGCCTTCCGATGAAGCTATTATGGAGGCCATGTGTGGTAGTGAGAGACCTTGGGAATGTTAAATTTTCAGAATTTTCTTCAATCTGATCTAGGATCTTAACTGAGAGAACAACATGTACAGCATATCAATCATGGAGACAATAATGCAAGCACACAAGAGACACAAAGATTTACTTGGGGAAAACCATAAAGGTGAAAAACCCCAATAACTTCCTCAGAGATAGATAGAGCAATGATACAACCAACCAATAGAGATAGCCATAACCTAGCAGCAATCCTCCTCCTCCATAAGTGCGCCTCTCCTCCTTGAGAGCATGTGTGAGAAGTGAGTGAGTAAATAGAGTGCCTCCCGCACTCTATTTATACTTGACTTGACTTGCCTTTTTACCTAACTCATGTAGGCTCGAACTTTACCACATAACATAATGCTGAGTGGGCCGACCCCCAATAGGGTGGTCTAATAACCCTTTGACCCACATGGCCGACCCCCAATAGGGTGGTCTAATAACCCTTCGACCCACATGACTTATACAGGGCCGACCCCAAATAAGGTGGTCTAATAACCCATCAAGTATAAGTTACGACACTTACAATATAAATGACGACACTTCCTTATAGAGGAATAATACCATCTCTATAGGAATACAATATACATATATGTGAAATACATTCCGAAGTTACATATACATCAACACTCCCTCTTAACTAGGAAGGTATTTCTCAGCATAGTTCTTCTAGCACAAGTCATCTTCTCTGGATCATCGTCACTGGATAATCGTCATCGAGTCATCATCATCATCGTCACTGCTGCTGCTATCTCAATCAATCTTTGAATCTACTCGTCATAGGAAGTTCTCCAGAGCCAGTCCTTTTTCATACTGGATGTAGGCCCACCACCTGCAGGTCTTCATCATCACTGGCCATACTGTGGAATCCTCAGGACTTATTACGTGCGTCACAAAACCTGGCTGCAGCATCCCAGGCTATTACGAGCACACAGCTCTACCTGTAGGATCTCCCAGGAGCACATTACATGTGACCCATCACAAAACCTGGCTGAAGCATCCGAGGCTGTTACGAGCATGCAACTCTACCTGTCGGATCTCCCAGGAGTACATTACATGTGATCTCACCACAAAACCTGGCTGAAGCATCCCAGGCTGTTACGAGCACACAGCTCTACCTGTCGGATCTCCCAGGAGCACATTACATGTGGTCCACCACAAAACCTGGCTGAAGCATCTGAGGCCTTTTTCATCCTGTCCAGATCTCCCAGGAGCAAATTACATGTGGTCATGGCAAAACCTGGCTGAAGCATCTGAGGCCTTTTTCATCCTGTCTAGATCTCCCAGGAGCAAATTACATGCCATAGGACAAAACCTCGCAAGAGCATCTACCAGATATCCCAGGGCACCGAATTACATGCCATAGGCAAAACCTCGAAAGACTATCTGTAGATCTCCCAGGGCACAAATTACATGTCCTCCCAAGCAAAACCTCGCAAGAGCATTTGTCAGATGTCCCAGGGCACCGAATTACATGCCATAGGCAAAACCTCGAAAGACCATCTGCAAATCTCCCAGGGCACAAATTACATGCTTTCCTGCACAACCTGATCCACGGCCATAAAGTATCATCTGATACTCATCAAACATCATCCTGATGTACACATGATCATCCTGATCATCATCACTGCAACATCCTGCTGCATGTCATCTGGAGAAGCTCGTCATCCACGATCATCCAAGTATCCACCTGATACATACATAGATACATGATCCACACAATGTATCCATCAGCATACATGATCTACCTGATCATACAAAGATACATGATCCACACAATGTATCCATCAGCATACATGATCTACCTGATCATACAACGATACATGATCCACACAATGTATCCATCAGTATACATGATCTACCTGATCATACAAAGATACATGATCCACACAATGTATCCATCAGCATCCAACATGATGCGTTCATACAAAAATACATACACATGATCCAACTGATCATATCCAGCATCCAATATGATGCATACACAAAATACATATACATGATCCAACTGATCATATCCAGCAGAAACCAGAACATCCTCCTGATGTTCATCATCCAGCGCTTACATCCACAGCCATGTGAAGGATCCCCCTTCCAACATGCTTGGAATGGCTTCAGCAAATGTGTCCATCACTTCTTCCTCGAAGTGTCCTCGACCTGAAGCACGCCAAGCTTCTCTCTGAAGTACTCGAACTTCACCCTGGCTAGTGGCTTCATCAGCACATCTGCAATCTGCTCGTCCGTCGCAACATACAGGAGCTTCACAGCTCCTCTCTGCACCATATCCCTGATATAGTGATATTTGATCTCTATGTGTTTCGACCTGTCATGAAACACTGGGTTCTCGGATAGCTTCACACAACTCTGGTTATCACAGAAGATACCAGTAGCATCCAACGGGAGATCAAATAACTCAGACAGTAGCTTCCGTAGCCATACTGCCTCACAACTAGCTGAACAGGCGGCAACATACTCTGCCTCAGCTGTACTCAGTGCTACGCAGGACTGCTTCCTGCTAAACTAAGAGATCACACCTGATCCCATACTAAAGCAACACCCAGATGTGCTCTTCCTGTCTTTAGCACTGCCAGCCCAATCTGAATCAACATAACCCTGCAGGTTAAACTTTTGATTCACCTCATACCTGAGCCAATAATCCACTGTACCCTTCAGGTACCTCAGAACATGCTTTACAGCAACCAGGTGAACACTCCTCGGATCTGTCAGGAACTGGCTCAATGTGTTCACAGCAAAGCAAATGTCTGGTCTCGTGTTCGTCAGGTACATCAAGGACCCAATCATCTGACGATACATAGAAACATCAACTGGCTCAGATGAAGCATCACAAAGAAGCTTCAGATTCGATGCCATAGGCGTGGCCATGGCCTTGCAATCCATCATCCCAAATCTCTTCAGGATATCTACTGTGTACTTCCCTTGACCAAGGAAGATCCCACCTGCATTCTGCCACACCTCCATGCCAAAAACAAGTAGTGTATCATCCCCAAGTTCTTCACCTCGAACTCGGAAGTAAGCTTCCGCTGCATGTCGAAAATCAATCTATCTTCACCTGTAACAAACAGGTTATTCGCATACAAAAATAGTATCACTGGATTGCCTTCCTCAACCTTGTAGTAGAGGTTGGAATCCGCTTTACTCTTGGTAAAGCCCAAACTGGATAGAAAGTTGTCTATCCTTCCATATCAAGTTCTGCACACATATATGACTACACCATGCTGTCTTGAAATCCATCTGGTGCATCTTCTATTTCATCACTTTTGTATTTCTCAATGCTGCCATCTGCAACATGCTTGATTTGATAGTTCTATTTGGAAGTCATAACAAACTTCCCTTTACGTCTTGGGACTGCAACCCAAACATCATTCTTCATTATCGACGGATCATGGCATTCTATTTCTTCATCCTAGATCCTGGGAACTTCAATATCTTCAATAGATAATTTGTTGCTGAACAAATGTTGTAGTTCTTCTTTTGTAGGAGATGGCATATGATCTTTCCTACACAACAAGTTAAATTGCATGATTAGAAAACATCTCATAGTTTTCAGAACAAATTCTTACACTTAAATAAATATGTCATACAGTCATGCAATTATCTTAGCCAATGCTTCAATACAACATTTATCCATATTCCGTAACTTTCTAGATGCCTTCCAATCTCTACCAGAACATTGTTAAGAGTGTGCACAACTCCCAACATGTCAGCAAAGAGGTTTCATTCTAGATAGGTAGCAATGGAATGTTGTACAGTGCCATAGGCTACTTACCCATGTATATTAGTAGTATTCTGTTCATTAATGCAACTATTCTAATATGCACAATACATATCCTAAGTCTAGGAACATGAGCATATACATCATTGAACAATTTTAATTAAACAAACACATATGTAAGAAATGATAATTAAAATACTTATCTTTGTTTGTTCATTGGGTGGGCTCCCTCTGAGTCTTTGCTTCTTTGCGGGAGATACTGGAGTCATAATCTGAAGTAGCTTCTTCTACACCTTTGTAGAAAGATGTTCAACTCCCTCTGAATATATGCTCCTTGCAGAAGCTACTGAAGTGTGCTCCTTTGCTTTCTTTGTAGGAACAATTGGAGTGTGCTCCCTCTTGATCTTTGCTTCCTGGATTACCTGTTCTTGAACTCATATTCATCCTTGGTTCCTATGCATGCTTATTAGTATCATGATTGTGTTATCCTTGTGATCTCATATAAAATCATACATTCATTAATATACTATTAAAACACAATAATCTCAAGCATGTATAGTCATGATCATTTCAAACAGAAATAATAAGCATTAGCATTCAAGGATTCTTATGGTTAGTCAAATCATAAGAAACATAACATGTCTAAACCTGTAATTACTCAAGCCTATGACTCTTCAGGTTAGTTGAATCATCAATCAAGATAAGAGATATAAAATGCATAAAACCTGTGATTATTCAAACCTATACCATCATGATTCTTCTGGTTAGTCATATCATCAATTATGGTAAGAAACATAATATGCATACAACCATGATTATTCAAACCTATGACTTCATGAATAATCATTATCAACAATAGTATAAAATCCTAACCCAAGGTAGGATTCTAGCTTGATATAGGAAAAACATACCTGGATTAGCATGCTAGCTAGTTTATGTCTAACATACCCGCATAATGTCTTTTGTTTCTCTTCAGGGACTTGTGCTAGTAACCTGCATGTCTCATATGTTATCCATTACAAAACCAAGTTATACATACCTCGTAAATGGATCTTCTATGAGATCCATGACAATGGATGAATCTTTGTCCTCATGTTATCATGACCATATGTTCTTGGACCAGAACATGATTTGTCTTTCTTGGTGTACCTTTCATGTTAGTAGACAACATAAACCTCATACAACATCATAATGCATTAGTACAATCATAAGTGTGAACACTCTAACCAATGAATATCTTCTATTATGCATTCATAATTTTGTTAAGGTGATACGACAAATCAAAAATCAAAATTGTACTAACCGTAATAACATGAAGACAAACATACCATAAACTTAATCATGGACAAATATCGAAACATACCTCGATGAGTCATACCTGTCGAGATCACTTGTAATCTTCTTATGTAAGGCCTTATCCTCATCTCCCTCTGAGACAGAAACTTCTTTCACTTATGCAGGTGACCAATCCATCTTCTTCTAGGATTAACCCAATCCACTTGATTTGCAAGAACTGGACCTAGAGCTGGATATGGGTTTGTCAGAGAAACCCCAAAAATTCAAACTTTGAATTTCAAACTTCCGAAAGGATAGGAATATGTGCCTTGATGAACTGATCAAACTGGTATATTCAGAATTTGAAAACTACAAAGTTTCACTTCTCAATTTTTCCTTTGAAACTTCTGGATTCACTGGGTGTGACTCTGAACTGGGGTTTGATGAATCCCACTCTTTTGCCCCATCAAAATGTTTGATCCAAATATCTAAGCTTCTATTTTTCTGAGGAGCTTCCAGCCGTGTTCACAGATTTCAAAAATTCCCATTTTTACAGAAGCCCTAATTTTCCACTTTTCTGATCAAAGTCCTGAACTAGGGTCTAATCAAGCCCGGCCTTCTGCCCAACCAAAAATTCTGATCTTGGTCTCTAAATTTCTATTTTGATGAGTAGCATCCAGCCGTGGTCTCCGATTACAAAAATTCCAACTTTCTCCAAAGCCCTAAATTCCGGAAGCCATGAATGAAGGTACCAAAAAAATAATTCTGTTTTGACAGAAATATGTACCTGATTGTTTCTGGTGTAACTCCAAAATTTTTGATCTAAAGGGTCTGAAAAAGTTTCCTGAGATAGCCTGACCTGTTATCTTTCCATCCTGACAGGTCTGACCTCAATTGGATTCTCTGAGAGAGAGTTATGCCAAATGTCGCAACGTGACCTGTTTTGGGATAAAACAGGAGAGCGAACTTGTACGGCATGCCACGTGTCACTGTTTTAACTTCGACTTCTGAAAAAGTTTTTTGAGATAGCTCGGCCCGTTACCTTTCCATCCTGACAGGTCTGACCTCAATTGGACTCTCTGAGAGAGAGTTATGCCAAATGTCGCAATGTGACCTGTTTATGGGATAATAAAGGAGAGCGAACTTGTACGGCGTGCCACGTGTCACTAGTTCAACTTAGGCCTTTGAAAAAGTTTTCTGAGATAGTACAGACTGTGAAATACCTGTCACTTTTTACGAAATTTCATTTGGAGCTTCCTAGCCCAAGATATGACCTTTTTCCCAAGGTCACCTGATTTTGACTCAGATCTGGAAGAGGCAGAAACCCTATATTGTACAGATCATAAATCACAAAGTACAACGAATTAGAGGTTGTCCTTTGGACACAAGATACCTGGAGATCTTAGCTTCGGGCTGTAACAATTTCAGATCCGAAAACTTCTCCAAAACGGATTTATAGCGAAAGTGCTACGATGACTGGTTTTTGCTATATCAAGCCCTAGCATCGTAAGTGCAACAAGTGTCATACATGCCATATCATGCCTTCTTTCAGGCTAGCTCTGATACCATGTTAAATTTTCAGAATTTTCTTCAATCTGATCTAGGATCTTAACTGAGAGAACAACATGTACAGCATATCTACAGCATATCAATCATGGAGACAATAATGCAAGCACACAAGAGACACAAAGATTTACTTGGGGAAAACCATAAAGGTGAAAAACCCCAATAACTTCCTCAGAGATAGATAGAGCAATGATACAACCAACCAATAGAGATAGCCATAAACTAGCAGCAATCCTCCTCCTCCATAAGTGCGCCTCTCCTCCTTGAGAGCATGTGTGAGAAGTGAGTGAGTAAATAGAGTGCCTCCCGCACTCTATTTATACTTGACTTGACTTGCCTTTTTACCTAACTCATGTAGGCTCGAACTTTACCACATAACATAATGCTGAGTGGGCCGACCCCCAATAGGGTGGTCTAATAACCCTTTGACCCACATGGCCGACCCCCAATAGGGTGGTCTAATAACCCTTCGACCCACATGACTTATACAGGGCCGACCCCAAATAAGGTGGTCTAATAATCCATCAAGTATAAGTTACGACACTTACAATATAAATGACGACACTTCCTTATAGAGGAATAATACCATCTCTATAGGAATTCAATATACATATATGTGAAATACATTCCGAAGTTACATATACATCAACAGGGAAGATATGCACCATCACTCTTATTTCCTTCCCAAACTCAAGCTCGCCGAACAAGAAGAGTTTAGGACGACTCTAGCAGAGATGGTTGGTCACCCTGTGGCTCTTTTGGAGTCACATGATGTTTTCGCGGAAGGGAATATTGCTAACATTTCCCCAACTATGTCGATCAATATCTCTCGTACTCCCAAAATAGTTGAGAATGTTTACATCGATGACAATTGCACTCCTGAGGAGATTGCTATTTACACTAAATTGTTTACAGAACTCCAGGAATCTTTCGCCTGGTCATATGAGGAGATGCCAGGAATAGACCTCTGCATTGTTGAACATGAGGAGGGCGTGTGGCGTGAAGATGTGGGCAAGTGGGAGATGGTAGGATATGGTGTAGAAGGATGCGTGCAGGAAAGAATGGTGCGTGGGTAAGGGGCATCGCCTGAAAGAGGGCGAGGGTGAGGGAACGGTGAGGAGGATGGCGAGGACATGGACGAGGGCGGGCTAGCTGAGAGGTGTCTCGAGTGAGGACAGGGTGTAGGAATGTAGGAATGGTGTGAGAAGGAATGGAATGGCGCGAGCAGGAATGGAATGGCACAACTTCAAGGTGTGATGGGAGTGAGAGGGTTTAAGGGGAGTGAAACAGGATGTAAGGGTTGAGAGGTGGTGGTGTAGTGGAGGGGTGGGGGTGGAGGAAGGCGTGGATGGAAGTGCAGCAGGCGGATTGGAGCGAGTGATGCAGTGGAATGGAGGGATGAGCCGAGTCCGAGCTCACTTGAGGAGGAGCGAGTCCGCTCTGAGTGTGAGCCGAATCTGAGCTCAGGTGGAGGAGCGTTCTGCTCTGATACCAAATGTAGTGAACGTATCCATTCACTAGGTTAATAGTCGAATCTGACTCTCATATTGAATAATAGATAAGAATAATATATTTGATTATAGGATAAAAGATACAATAAGCTCGCCTTTATAGGGCTTGAGCAAGAATAGCGAAGGGTTACACCCTTTTGCTTATTAACCTAATAATCTATTTAATATATAAATAAAAATATTAATTAAATATTCACAGTAGGGATACTATTATATGACGAGTGAGCTGTTGTTTCCACTTGTGTCTCCATCAATCCACTTCTGAGTTTTATAATGTATTTCGACCATCGTAGCATCAGTCTCTGACCTCACACATTAGGGGGCATCTGTTACACCGTAATATTCCACCCTGTGAGCATTAGCATTCTTTGGCCTGTAGGATCCATATCACTAACTCAGATTCACTTTATATCCTTCAGACATATTTTTCCTCATTTTTCCTCTGACCCACATGTTGCATCACTATAGCATGTGTACCCGCGAGTTGAATCACTATAGCCCACGGGTATCAAGTAAAATGGTAAAAATCACTAGTTTATTACTTTTTACTCCCAAAAAGCGGTCATTGGGTGACCTTTGGCTCTCCATCTGCCCAAGTAATGTATCGATGTGTCCTTTCACTTACCTTTGAGAGGACTATATATTGAGCACATATGGCTTATGGATGGGAGGAGAAAGAAGAGCAAGAGAAGTCTAGTGGATTTTTGCCCTATCTTGAGTCTACACTCATTGATCCTTGTAGTTGTGAACCCTTTATGTTCACCTTCCAAACTCCTATCTAGTTTGAGTTTTCCATTCATGGAGGATTGAAGTGGTGGAGGCACAAGTGGATTGATCTAGATCTTGGTTCAGATTGGTTGTCGGCAAGAGGTTGTATTACTTTGTACTTCTTCTTGTTCATTAATAGAAATACTCATATTCTCGTCCATTAATGTTGTAAATGTCGTTTATCTTACATTGGGTTGCATTTACTTGTTATATAATGGGCCATTGCTATTGATGATGTTAATGCTGTTTATATATTATATGTACTTGTTGTATATTGGCCGTCAAGACTAATTTGCAGATTCAAGTGCACGGATTGAAAAGCTCCAATGGGGATCTAAATCAAACATTTGGATCAAGGTTGGTTATCTTCTTCATTATCTTAGCATTGTCATTTATATAGCATAGTTCTGAGAATTGAGTTGATTTCTAGCAGTCATTTGTCTGTTGTGGTACACCCCAAGCCATTGTGAGTTTTCTCCAACACAATTTTCTGCTTCTAGTGTTTCATTTAATGTATCATCTACTTCTTCTTCTAATAAATTGTAGTCTACCTGACCCCAAGTCAAACCACCAAGGTCGGATACACCGAGATCCTAACAGGGGAAGGGACGATTCGAGGTAATGCACAATGGAATAAGGTTCACTAAGGCTAGGCTAGGATTCCAACAAGACAATACAATAAAATATTTCATCCTTTTAAAAGTGAAGGAACACTGCTAATGCTTATCTTTTCCCCAATACACATGTGATGCAAGGTAGTTATAGCATGAATGCAACTAGATCTAAGTAAAAATTTCACATGCAATTAAATATCAACATCATATCTATTAGATCCATATAATCATTAAGTAAAATCATATCTACATATGCTAACAAGAATAGTTTCACAACACTAAAAAAAATCAGCTTCATGACACCAAACATATCACACTTAAGACACCAAACCACAACCAATTTAACATATATAATATCAGATATGGAGCTTCCATCTACAACCATAAAAGAATCCTAAAAAAAAGATCTACTAGCTGCCACAAAACATAGGCAAAATAGTGTCCACTTGCTGCAATAACACATAAACCAAATATGATCTACGAGCTTCCATTTTAACACTACTAAATCATCCATTTAACACAAGAACACAATCGAATATGTAGCATAACATAACAGAAATAAAATCAGCCTCCACGGGCACACATGCATCCATAAAAAAATAACTAAATGAATAATAAAATAGGTATCTCTGAAGGGAACAACTAATTCAACAATAAATCATTCCACCCAACCATAGACATGCCATGCTCATCAATCTCTCAACATGATAGTCACCCCTGAGCCGAGGCCATGGATCCACACTAAGGAACTCTCAAAATCAAATCTCAATAAGAGAAAACTCAGGCCACAATCTGAGATACACAACACTTTCCCTCACCACTTTTCTTTGCATCAACACTACCCATTGCAATGGGATTCCATTCACCAAACTAGTCCCTCAGTACATCACCATCCACCTTAGGATTCATGTGACTAGATCAAATACAAATAATGGTTCTCAATGTACTTATATATTTAATAGGAAATATAGCCAGTCTCCACACTAGTATAGACCAATATTCAATCCCTCTTGCAATAAAAAAAGACTGAGCAGTTGTGTGCAAGAGAGAAATTTGAATCCATCCATAAGAATTCGAATGCCTGAGAGAGAAACTACCAAAATCCAATAATAATAACTAGAGACAAATTTGAATCCCTTTAAACCAATTCAAACTTCCTCCAAGAGACTAACTCATGTTTAGTGAGAATTAACTCCAATTCACTGAGAGCTTATCTAGTTCATTGTATGACCATTGTTACACCCAAAATCTGCTCATCATTAGATTCAGTGTATACACTCCTAAAGATATCTTGACTAAGTGATCAACCAGAGAGGATTTGTACCCAATTGTGCTAGGTTTTGAAGGGTTGTCACACATTGCCTCATTACAGGGTGCGACGAGGTCAGTTAGATGGCAAAAATAGCTTCTTCGAGGTCCTTCTCGAAGCTTGCTGACTTGGGACCCTATCCTTGACCTCTTGGAGGAGCTAGCACTCGGTTCCTAATACTTTGGAGAGATCCCTTAAGCCTCTCCTACCATCTCTCAACCTATCCTATCCATACCCTATCCACTTAGTCCTATATGAATGAAGCTCACTCCCATCCCAAAACGAGGAAGTCTATGGTATCTACATGCTGGTGAAATCACCCTTAGAACATCTCCACTCACCTACTGGAGAACTCATACTTCCCTTGAAAGATATGGCAATTGGCTTTGTTGGAGAAGGGCTACAGCGTTAAGCCTTGGTTGTAGTTCTATATCTCTATTATGTACTTCCCTCTTTTTACAGTAATACAAATGCTTTCCACCAGTATTGTTCATGTGTGCAATGATATTGAGTAGTTTACCTGCTTAATTGTTTACTTAGATCTCTTATTGTATAGTTTCCTTTTACTTGTTTTTCCGGTTTCTTGTCTTGACAGGTCTTGCAGCTTGGATCTGACAACCGTGGGACATGGAGCAGTATTCAGGAGAAAGGATTGCGAAGTGAAAGGTAAGAAATCTAATACTCGATCCTTAAGTATATCTACGAAATGAATTGCTAGTCTGTTTTATTTGTTCTAGACTCACTTTGAGCTAGGGAGATCCTGCTCGCGTTCGCTCGAGTGGATTGCCCGATAAGAAATATGGCGACCATACTGGGGAGTATAGAATCTAGTCAGTAGTTGTCAATTTGAGAGTCATTTTCAGTTGATTGCTTGACACAAGCCTTTTTATTTTTTCCATTTACTTCTTGAAGTTGATTTCACTATCAAATCTTCGTATTGAAGACTCTGATATGCTTCCTCTGAGTTTATACGACTCATTCCCAAACCATTACATGTTTCATTGCTGAGAGATCTGATTCATTTTTTAATCTAGACTTCGCCTGTCGCACCTGGGCAATGGGAACAGAGCGACACTGTGTCATTTTTGGTATATGTTCTTTACCTGTTAGTTACTCGTCGCATCCCTTGCATTGGTAAACTACGACATCGTCACACTTCCCGTGTAGTTAAATCACGACGTCGCACTGTGTACAAGCACAGAGTGCACCGATTTGTCAAAATTTGGCATGCAGGCATCTCCTCTCCATTTGACAGTCTGGAATTTGGTTTTCTGTATGAACTCCCTCTGTGCTACAAGATCCAGCCAAGGATCCCACCTATGATTTGTGTTTTGAGTGTTTGGTTTTGTTTGGATTGATTTTGGGTTCCATCTTGGACAAGCTTGAGGACCGGTAGTGATGGATACTCTTGTCTCCCCCACCTTCATTCGCTCACCCTTGCATTCCCTTCCTTCCATCCCTGATCTGATCATTACATTAGATCAGCTTCCAAACCTCATTTTCGTCATTATTTGAGATTTTCTTGCTTGGTTTGCTTGCTGCTGCTTGATTTTGAGTTAAGTGTGCCTTTCAGCTTGATTGAGTGCTTCTCTTTTCTTGAGTTTTTTTAGTCTACTAGTGCTGCAAGTAGTGTTTTCTTTTCAGTCATTTAGATCTGAAAGCTCAATTGCCATTAAGTTTATTCTTTGATACATCCATTGAAAAGTTTAAAAGTGTTGCTTTCCCATCATTTCTTAAGAATTATTGAAGAAAATTGTTGTGCATTGGAACGTTTTCGTTTGTGTTTTGAAAAAATTGAATGAATGTATGATCTATTGTGTTTTTTCTCGAATTATGAATCGCTCATTTTCTTGAAAGACTCAAAGTATGCTTCGATTTTTGCAAAATTGATTCCATGCTAAGGAAAGATAGATGCATTTTTAATTTTTGTTGCTTTTAGACCATTGAAAGTGAAATTGAAAAACTTGCATATTCCATTTCAGAATCCTCTCTTTTCATTACCTAGTGTCGTTTTGCTTTGAAAAGAAAAAGAAAAGGAATTTTTTTTTGATTTGGATAGTAGTGTTGTGATTTTTTGTGTTTCATTGAAAAAAGGAAAAGAAAACTTCCATAGTCAAGTTTTGTTTGAATTGGGATCGTGTTGAATTGTGTTGTTTTGGCAATCTCGACGGAAAGAAAAAGTTTTCTCCTTCCCATAGCTAGAATTCATTGAAAGAAAAGAATATTTCATGCATGGAGTTAGGATTTTCATTATGCTTCTGATTATGTACTCACCTCATGCAATCAGCTAACCATCCAAGAGAAAATTAACGATAGAACTAGGTAAAATTTTTAGCAACTTGTGTGTAAGTTAGAGACGTGTTCCGGCGTCGTTAAGTGTGGTAGCTATCATTATTTTCCAGCACTGTATCCCAGGGGTATTGTAATCTTCCACGTACTTATCTGTATATCAAGCTCCTTCACGTACCCACCAAGTTCCATAATCCATACTTGGCATATATCGAAGGGTGTATCACATACTCGGTAGTATATCGGAAGGTCTCTTGCCGAACGGTTGTGCATTAGACAACACCACTATGGATTTGATCTCCCACGTACCTTGCGTATCTCAGGAGACACCACTAGGATTCCTGAAACCAACTGAGTTAACCATTTGGCCATCTTGTCAAAGCAATTCACCGAGAACAGCACTCGAGGAGATTAGCATGCACGTACTGTCTAGGTAATCGGGTATGTAGGAAAGGGTACGGTCCCAATCCTCCTTGTCGCATCATATTGTTGGACCCTACAGTATATCGCGGTTTGCAATGCCTTGATAATCCCATGAGGTTCCAGACTTTTGAATCCACTTTGTCACCTGAGTCTGCTTGTTGCCTTAGTTTGAGTAGGTTTTTCTGGACTGCTTTTCTTTTAGCATACCCTTAGGAGAAACATTGTTTCATCCATCCTGGCTGATTTTCCTGACACTCTGGCGGATTTTCCCTGGAGAAGATCCCATAGGATCTTAAACTTATTACTCGAATATCCCCTTAATCCGGAGGTTATTTTGAGGGTAAGAATGGATCAGCGTAACACGGTCATAGTTACTGAAGTGGAAAACCCCACTCTTAATGTTGGAGGACTTTTGTTTCCACAAACTCCTCCGGATTCACCTGCCTCTCATCCACCGCAGGATGAAGGAGCACAAATCCCCGCTTCACAAGACCTTTCTCCCGTCATCTCGGGAGAACCTGGATCGTCGAAATGGATAAACCGACCCCAGGACGACCCTATAGCAGCTGTTGCTCCTTCAGCAGCTTATTTGACCTCTTCTACAGACCACCCAGTGGCTCATTTTGCCATCTCATCCCCACCTAACTGGACTACTCCAGAGCTCTCTAGACCCTACTACAGGCCTGACCCCACCGAGATTTTTGACCCTATTCGTGAACGTGTGGAACAGTTACGTCTTAGGGGTGGAGACCTTCGAAGACAGTCTCAAGCAATGCTCTGAAGAGTTTCGAAATTGGAACTTCCAAATAAGATTCGATGACAGACCCATCCCGGTTCATCCGATATCTTTTGGATCACCAAAACAACCTTCCCACCACGAGACCACTATAAGACTGGTCAACCCTCACAAGAATCCAATCCTTCACCTCAAGTGAACCAACTGGTGGAAGAACAACAGTCCAACACACCTGTTACTACCATAGTTACTTTACCAATTCCTCCCCCACCTCAAAATTCGAGGGGAGGATATTCCATTCCCATGGATTATCCCATTGGTAATGTTATTACTACGGTAGCTAGTCAACAACCTACGTTGGTTCAACCTTTGAATAGTGGTCAACCTATTGTGACTGGGGGGAAACCCCCGTTTCCTAACCAAAACATAGGTGGTGGAGACCCTCATCCTTTTGGCGGTGGTGGAGGTCCTTCTAGCGGCGGCGGAGGTGGTCCACCACCCCCTCTAGGCGGAGGCGGTGGTGAGCCACCTCATTTCGGTTATGGACCCCCACCTCCTCTCGGTGGTGGTGGCGGACCTCCACCTCCTCCTGGTGGTGGAGGTGGAGCCCCACCTTATTGGAATGGACCACCTTATGGTGGCGGACCCCTTACAGTCCGGGCGACACACCCCCCTACGGCCAGTTTCCTCCTAGTACACCTTACGGTCATACCGGTCCTTACATGCCTTATATGTATTATCAATATGCGCAGCCTAACCCGCAACTGCCATTCCTGGCTACTTTGGACCTGCCTGACCTATCTCGTTTAACCAACGATCCTATTTACCACGGATCTAACTGGCCACCAATTCCGGTGAAACTTCCGTCTGATATCCCCAAACTTGACGGCAAGCCAGGTGAACACCCTAAAAACCATGTGATGACATACCACTTATGGTGTTCATCTAATTCCTTAATGGGCGATTCAATCCGTCTTAGATTGTTTCAAAGGACTCTCACCGGTTCGACTGCCAAGTGGTACATTGAGTTGCCACCCCCACTTTTTTCCTATTTTTGGTTCTCTTGCCATGAACTTTTTGACACATTTCCAGCTGCCCATATGGTTTGAAAATGGTACCGAGCTTTTAACCTTGCTCCATCAGAATACCGCCACTCATGTTTCGGATCATATCCACGAGTGGCGAAGAAGACAACGTCTCATTAAAGCTCCTATTCCAGATCAGCTCCTAGCAGACTGGTTTACAAAATCCCTCATCCCTACCATAGCAAGAGATGTTTCCATGCGAGGTGTTGTCACCAAAGAACAAGCCATCGCAAGTGCCCATGTACTAGACCTAGTCTACACTCAATCTGGCACTTTGTTTGATATGCTGCCTGATGCACCCTGTAACATTAATGACCCTGCAAAACCACATAAGGGACTCCAAACTGATGGAATCATTGGTTCCCTTAACACCAAGCCTGCTTCTAGCACTGTTGGATCATCCAACCTTCACGGTTCCTCCCCATTACCGACTCAAGTTGGCCACAGCACCACCAAATGCACCACTCCTGGTCTAACTAAAGAGGTGAATTCTGTCCAATCAGCTTCATCTCAGAAGTCTGGCGATAAAAGGAAGAACAAGGGGAAACTCAAAAAGTCTTCCACCCCACAGGAACAAAAGAACACTCCTGATGGTACCAAGCAAAAACGGAAACTTAAGTATCCTTGTTTACTGTGTGGAGATGACACTTCTCCAAAGAATGTCCCCATAGAGACGAAGTACAAAAGTTTCTTTGGGGTAAACCAACTCCCACCATCCTAAATGATCTGTTTTGTACTTAGAACCAGTAGATGATTTCTCAACCCCCTCCAGCCCAGGGGGAACCATCCAATATTGAGCATGTTCTCATGGTGTGTAATGAGATGATCAATTTGAACACTCGCTCACGATCTTACAAATCGATACCTTCGAAGGAATCCACTGGAAGTAATGTTGAAAAATATTTCGACTCCTTAACTGATGCCACTGTACCATCAACTTCTCTCACCATTGAGAAGCCATCCTTAGACTCAATATTGTGACTACCCAAGAGTACGATTCAAAAAGCTGTTTTCAATCCTAACGCTCGGGCGGCACAAAATTACAATATTGTAGAAGACTTGGCACAAGCTCCTTGCGCCATGTCTACCCTGGAAGTTTTGTAGAATTGTCCTAATCAACGCAAAACTCTCCTTGCAGCCATCGGTGCAGTCGACCTTGATTCCTCAAATACCATCATGTTTCGACTTGACCACTTCAAGCCAAGGCTCTCCCACCAGCTTGCATTCCAATTTTCTGCGAACATTGCTAGGAAGATTGTCCATCATACCCTTTTAGATGAAGGCACCTCCACTTCTATCATGTCGATCGCCTGCTGGAGAGCCATTGGATCCCCCGAATTGAATCGTTCTCCTACCACGTTGAAAACATTCGACGGGTGTGGATTTCAACCTCATGGGCTCTTACAATCCCTTGCAATTGAGTTGGGCTCAAATACCGTAACCGTTAATGTGGAAGTGGTCTCGGCCCAATAGATTATAATCTCTTGCTTGGTCGCAATTGGTTTTACGCCATGCAGGCAGTAGCCTCTTCAATCTTCCGCATAGTACAACTTCCCCACCAAGGACGAATTGTTACTATCGACCAATTAGATTTTTGCACACTAGACACTACTACTCATCCTGGTGACCATGTTCCTTCCATTGGACAAATGTCAAAATAGTATGAGAGTACAGGGGTTGGCCTTTTGAAAGATTCATCTCTCATGGGCATTTTTTCCAGCGACGGACCCCCCTAATCATGTCGCTATGGTGAACATGATCTCCATAGAGATTTTATCTCACTCTACCGATACTTGGATTGTACCGGATGAAGCCACAACGCACCTACTTGGAGATATAATGCCTCCTTCACCCGCTGAACGTATTTACGAGGCTATCCAATCAACACCGGAGGACCATTTAATCGTGGGCTCTCCATCCTTTTCTCTACCATGGACGTCATCTCTACCTGATCTCTTACTTTGGACTTTTCATCCAGACGAGTCCATCATGGAAGTTATGAATGTTGACGACGGTCCGTGGGATGATCTCCACCATAGGTCATCTTTTCTTCCTCCTTTGGAGTACATAGAGGACAACATCCACACCCTCTTCTCACCAGACATCTACCCGTTCCCTCATCCTGCCATTCTTACATGTCTTACGGACACGGAGGGCAACTTGGCCAACATTGAACCAACCACCCCGATAGACATCTCGGTGAAACTTGGTATAGTGGAACACATTCGCATAGGTCAGAAGTGTTCCCCTGAAGAAATAGCTGCTGGCATGGCCTTATTCAAGCAATTTCGAGACGTATTTGCTTGGTCCTATGAGGAGATGCCTGGGATAGACCCCGTGATTGTTTCTCATGAAATAAGAACCTATCCCGACGTCAAACCTGTACACCAAAAGTTGCGACTGGTACACCCCTAGAAGACGACAGCAATCAAGGCTGAGATTGAAAAGCTCTGAAAGGTTGGTTTTATTTATCTTATCCCATTGATGGATTGGGTCTCAAACGTCGTCCTTATGAACAAAAAGCAGGGTACCATTCACATCTGTGTCGATTATCGGGACCTTAACCAGGCTTGTCCAAAAGACAACTACCCGACCCCCTTCATTGACCAGATTATCGACAATTGTGTTGGAAGCGTCATCTTCTCATTTATAGATGACTTTTCTGGTTACAACCAGATTGAGATCAACCCCACCAAGACAACTTTCATCTTCCCGTGGGGAACGTTTGCATACCGCAAACTCCCGTTTGGCCTTAAAAATGCTGGTGCCATGTTTCAGCGGGCTATGTCGTATGCCTTCCATGACATTAAGTACTTTGTGGAACCATACTTGGACGATCTCCCTGCTCACTCAAAGCAGCGCGAGTTCCACATTGATCATCTGACGTCCATTTTCGTCAGATGCAGATGGTACAATATCCGTTTGAATCCTCATAAGTGTATCTTTTGCATTGAGTCCGGACACCTATTAGGATTTATCGTTTCGAAGGATGGGATCCACATTGATCCCTTAAAGGTGGAGGCCATCATCAACCTGCCACCCCCCGACTGATGTGATGGAACTTCAAAGTCTCCAAGGGAAGGCGACTTATTTAAGACTTTTTGTTTGCAATTTCGCGGAGAAGACTCAGGGGTATATGAGACTGCTCAAGAAGGATGTCCCATTCATTTGGGACGACCAAGCTCAAAAATACTTCGACAGTATCAAACATGCCATCACGCATGCCCCCATGCTCCAACAGCCCAATTATTATCGAGATTATATATTATATCTCACCGCTTCTGCTACCACTATCGCCATGGTTTTGTTACAAGAGGATCAAAACGCCTAGGAACATGTAATATACTATGCAAGTAAGGGTCTTGCTGACACTGAAACTAGATATTCACATGTCAAAAAACTCGCATTCGTGGCAGTCATCACCATCCCAAAGTTTCGCCACTATATCTTGCTCCGCACCACCACCATCATCGCAGACTCGAACCCCATGTACCATGTCCTGACACATCAGGTGCTTGGGGGCAAGTATTCACGCTAGATTGTGATACTGCAAGAATTTGATCTTCTCTTCGAGAAAGCCAAGTCAAAAAAGTCTTTGGTGTTTGCTGAGCTGATCTGTGACCCTCCCCATCCTGATGTAGATATTGATCACAATGACTCTTTTCTGGATGAATCATTGTTTCTCATTAGTTCGACTGATCCATGGTATGGAGATATCTCATTATATCTTCAAGCCCAATGCTTCAACCTTCAACTATCTCACGACGACCGTCATAAGATACGTCACCATGTGAAGTATTATTTAATCATCAATGATACTTTGTATCGCCGTGGTATTGATTCAATTCTTCGACGTTGTCTCACTCACGATGAAGCCGAACGCATTCTCAATGACTGTCATGCTGGGGCATGTGGCGGTCACCTCTCTGGGATGGCTACAGCCCAGAAGATTTTGCGCGCAGGATATTTTTGGCCTACTATCTTCAAAGATTGTATTGAGGCCGTAAAAAATGTCCTCCTTGCCAACACTTCCATACGAAGAAGCGCACCCATCCCGCCCCATTACACTCGATTATTGCCGTGGGCCCCTTCGCAAAATGGGGCATTGACTTTATGCATTGTAAGCCTACCTCGGTCGGGGCGCATAGTTACATCATCGTAGATGTGGATTACTTTACAAAGTGGGCCGAAGCTATGCCTACATACCAGAATGACGGCAAAACCGCCGCACTCTTCATGTTCAATCATGTAATAGCGCGGTTCGGAGTTCCTTAGGCGATTGTTACCAATCATGGTTCCCATTTTCAAAACCATATGGTTGATGAACTAAGCGATAGGTTGGGTTTTCACCATGAAAATTCAACACCCTACTACCTGCAGTCCAATGGACAAGTCGAGGCCATTAACAAAATCTTGAAAACCATGGTCCAAAGGATGGTAGGTACGTAGAAATCCAATTGGCATAACATGCTTTTTTCAGTGTTATGGGCCTACAGAACCTCCGTTAAAAACGCCACAAGTTTCACTCCTTTCCAACTAGTTTATGGATTGGAGGTTGTCTTACCTATAGAGTGCGAAATTCCGTATCTACAACTCGCTGTCGAACTTCTTCCTAATACTACTGCCGAAGAAGAACGTCTCCTGCACTTAGAAAAACTTGACGAGTCCCGCCGCGATGCCGCTCTTGCTAATGAAGCGCACAAGAAACGCATCAAATCCCAATACGACAAGTCAGTTGAACCTCGTATCTTTAACGAGGGTGACCTGGTCCTCACTTATGACCAGAAGCACGGCAAACTAGGAGCAAAAAATTTTGAATCCATCTGGCATGGACCTTACATTGTCAAATGTGTTTTGGAAAAGGGAGCTTACAAGCTTGAAGACTATGATGGAATCTCTTTGGGTGAACCCCGCAATGGTCTTTACCTGAAGAGATAATATGCCTAAACTCGTCATGCTTAGACTTTCTTGTATATACTGTACATGGCGTGTTTTTTGTGTTTTTTTGTGCTGCAACGCTTTTATTTTTGAGTGTCTTTAGATCTTGTTTCCGCTCCTTATATCATGTTCTGTCTGCGTGTGCAGATGGAAACGTGCTATGGATGGTGCCAGCTGGCATACCCGTAACCTTGCTTCGGCAGCCTGGGTACTATATTCCCCAACAGGTGAGCTCATTAGATCAAGAGGAAGTTGCCTAGGGTTTGCGACCAACAATGCCACAAAATATTAGGCAGTAATCGGAACCCTAGCTAATGCCATTTCCTTGGGTATGAACCACATTGTCATCCACATGGATTCTCAATTAGTGGTTTCCCATCTTAACCAGGTTTATGCCATTCGTGATCCCACCTTACTCTGTCTCTTCAGACGAGTATGTCTCATGGAAAGGTCGTCTGAATCCATTCAGTACCTACACATTCCACGAGAGTCAAATACAGTTGCTGACTCAATGGCCAACTTCATTTTGGATTGGTACATCACACACACATAATATTCATAATATGTAAAAGCATTCACAACATGTAAATAATGCAAGGTATAAAAGCAAACATGTAAACAAGATCACATCACTCATCATTTTAAAACACATAATGTATAAATTGCCAGGAATGTCTGTATATATATATATATATATCACTCAAAAGTAGTGCTGGTACAAAATCTGAAGCACGATGGTTTTCAGTGAGTCTCTACAAAATCTGAAGCATCGTAACTTTCAGTAGTACAAAATCTGAGGCCTCTAAGCTCTCAGTACAAGTATAATAGTGTCATCAGGCCTGATGCCTGACCCGTACACCACCAGTATCACAGACAACCTGTTGTCGCTGAGTAAGGAAGCAGTCCACGGTCCTCACTACCTTACGGAGTAGGGCATTGAAGCGTACGGATGCTCCAACCCCAAAGCTCTACATAGGTCTCAGTAGGTCATATATCGCTAGCTCAAGAACCTCTACTGTCAGCTGAGACAAGTTCCTGTATACCTCCTCCATATCCTCGATGGCAGCATGAGCACCTGGGGGCACAACTGCTTCCCCACCTCTGTCTCTCCTCACCAGAAGGTAAATTCCTACCGGTCATACGAGCCCCACATCTGCACACACATGTTACATACTTGTCAGCACTGCATAAAAAAAATGATAAATATGCAAAACTAAAAGTACAAGGGTTTTTGTTCTCACCTATGTCACCCCATGCTGCACCCTTGGGCATCACCAAGTCAAGATCCTCTCTGAAATCCGTACCGTCGTACGGGAAGTCCTCAACCATGAGTAACTGGCCTTCCATCCAGCTGAAGAACTCAGGACCAAAGCTGATGATAGGTCCTCCACCATGGCGGGTCATCACCTCAGCCCATCTGAGCATGTGGGGATCTCTAGGCTCCCTGTCATCTAGTACTAGCTGTGGACGCAAGAGAGGGATCCGCTCCAAGATGAACGATACCATGATCGATCCATAACAAAACTGCTTTAGCTCTCCCCGCTGACACTTGATCAGCTGAGCTCGGAGGTTTGCGAGGAGACCCTCGCACTAGTTGAAAACCATGGGGGACATGCAGTCCTCCGCATAAATCATATGAGTCCGAGTAGCCGTGTGTGGGGCTTGGCTTCCCGCCACTCTAGTAATAGTAAACAGTATGGTAGGAAGTGGGCGGCTCACCACATCCCTAATAAGAATCTCCCCACTGGAAGATCGAGCAAGAGCGGTACAATGCTGTGACACCATGTCATCGATTGTGCGGTCACTAGCCCGTGTTCCAGTAAGAGCTACAGGGTCCCCTCTCCAGGACAAACTAGTAAGGAAATAGATGTCCTCAACATCTATTGTGAGGATATGCTCACCAATCACAAAATGTTGTTGGGGCGCATCCCAACTCTGGAGCATGTGTGATAGCAACGGGATTTGGGATCTCATCCCCTGAATCTCAAAGAACTTGAGCAAACCGCAGTTCCTCAAGGCATCCACGCATTGTGGATCATTGGCAGCTTGTACATCTTCTACTTCGTGTTCTCTTTCCCGCCACTATAAAACCATGTTGGCTTGCTAGCAACCTGCCAAAAGGGACATTTAAACACTGTTAGATCCTACTTCAACCACAACAAGTTCTTTTTTTGAGTTCATTTTGATGTTTGGGAAATGCACCTCTGCCGTCGCACTGAACTTTTGCGTACAGTGCGATGTCGTTGCACTTCACTCATTCGGGACTTGCGCCGAGTCGATCTCATTGCAATTCCCGAAAGGGCCAACTGTGACGAGCCCAGAGCGCAATAGCCCTCCACGAATTCATCAAAAAACCCAAAAATTGAACCTAAAAACAAAATCTAATCCACTGGAAAATTGCTGGATGAAGTTTAGGCTTACCTGCTCCTGACGGTGGGTGAAATGGCAGATCGTAGCTCCCGAAATCGGCAAAGGAAGTTTTGGCTCCAAATTGGTACTTCTCCTCCCAAATTGGAAAATGAAACAATGAAAACTATTTTTGGCCCATTTTTCTATTTATAGATAGAATGGAATATTCCTTTTTAAATATTTTGACACTCTTAGGCCATTCATCATAGTTTTTGACCATTTTTGTCGTATTTGGGGCTATTTGACACATTTTCTAGTGTGCAGGAGTTGTAAGTAGTCTTTTGTGCCATTCCTCGTATCACAACGGTCATCACAGGTATGAACACTCCCTTGAACGTTTTGTCGTTATTTTTGCAACGATTAGTTTGTAATTATTGCATGATGATGAGTTTACTCTTCGTTTGTTCTCGTACTCATGAAGCTATGAGAACAGGTACCAAGTTATGATTTATCACTTTTTCGAGCTCATTAAACTTCCATGGAAAAGGACACCCCCCAGAGTCTACCGTTAAGCTCTTTTCAGGCTCTTGAAAAACGAAAAGATTGCCAAGTGAACTTGTCGCATTCACGCTTGTTAAAGTATTTGAATGGTCATCTTCATGGTGATAGTTTAACCCTTTTTCGGACCAGGAGGCACTAATTACGAAAAAAGTATACTCCAGCCAATCATGACTGGAAGAGTCCTCTCCCGTGTTGTTTTACCCTTTTTCGGGCGATGAGGCTAACTTTACAAAAAAGGAACATTGGAGTCTTCTTTAGTTCTTTTCAGACTCTCTAAACATGAAATGACGACCAAGTTTACCTTCTATGGACTCGTTAAAATTCTCACATTGAAGGGCCCATCATGGGACAAACCCCTCCTATCCCAGGTTCAAAAAATATTTGGGATTGGACTCATCTATGAGATGAGCTATACCGAGCATCTGGTTACCCTCATCAAGCTCGTAAAAAACACATGAGGCACTCATCATTCATGATGGGGAAAAGGGAAAGCGTTTGTGTTACATACCTTGTTAGTGGCAGTATGTAGTCATTCTTGAACATGGCACTCATCTGCATTTGCATACAGCACTTGGATCATCCGTTTGTCCTCGAGTTCCACTTATTTCCTGAGTCTTGTTACTCCTTTGAGTCATTCAAAGAAAATATTCCATCATCAGTCGCTTTGAGAATTTGTGTCGCACTCGTCGTGTCAATATTGCCAAGTCATGCCATGCCCATGTTCAAGAATATGTCTATCATTTATCATCTGTAGTTAGTACACACGTCATTATGTCGGTCTACTCTAAGTCAGTCTTGCATGTCACTGTACCATCCGATCTACCCTATACATTTTTGTCGCTTTTTCATGTCGATTGATGGGGGATTCATCATGGCCCTCCTTCGACGGATTCATCCTTGTCGACTTCAACACATCATATGAGGATTGAATCTAGAAACTAATCAAGTACCTTGGCCCTACATGCCTCAATGGCTGGTTACCTCGCTTTCATCATGAGTTTACATCATTGACTCTTGATCGAAAGATTTCATCTTGCGTTCGACTTCAACTCATTTATTCACGCTTGATGATATGTACTGTGATTCCTTGGGAATCATTGACATCAATGGTGATCTCCATCGCACTTGTTAATGATTTACATCAATGGTCGGTAATCAATTGGTTTCTACCATGTTCGACGTCAAGACATTTGTAATCACATGGATAGATTCGTATCATTGCAGGTTCAGCTTGAAGACCCTGGGGAGTCATGTTTTACCCAGGTTGCGATGGAGTTTGTATTGAGTTATATCACACGGATCCACATTTGTATTGGTCATGACTGTGTTATCATCTCATCATGGATCTACGCTTGTGTCTAGTAGCCATGATTGTGTCACTACTACATATGGCCAAAATTGCCACTTTTTTTGTTGTAATTGCCACGATTTTTCGTCCCTATTGCAACAATTTGGGGTTCATTTTTTCATGGAACCAACTTCATAGATATAGGGACGAAGATTCCCCGTTGTGGAAATAGCAACGTTTCTCAGTGGCCATGTGTCACCTTCGCATTAGTCCTCATATCTTCGGAAAATTAATTCTTCCACGAAGTTTTGTCGATATATCCACGCCTCCCATCTATATATTTCCACGCAAATGCTTTACCTGCCACGAACTTTCATGTCTATAGAGACAAACTTAAATTGGAGGTTCAACATTTGCGTGGTAACATCTTATACAACTCCATGAAAATCCGTCGCAATAGAGGATGATTAGATTCACTAACTTTTGTGGTAGGTTCAGCATCTGCGTGGAAACATTTCTATGCTTCCTTGAAACTTCGTCTCTATATCCACGAAGTTGTGTCTCTGTATCCATGAAAATTCTTGGTAGGATTCCGTCGATATTGAGACAATACCTGGAGATGTTAAAAAAAAAAAAAATCCTAAATGGCAATCGTTGAATCAGTGTTAGTGGTTGTGTTTGAAGCAGTGCAGAGTGATCCCTCTGCTAGATCTGGGTTACTCTCAAGTGTAGGGAATACACCTATGCAAAACAATGCAGACCTTGTAAATCATTGGTTTGTTGGATCCAATGGGGCTCAACTGAGCAACAATGAAGCAGGTTCTGTTGAAGATCAAGTCAATGCTATTAGGGCATTCAAAATACAAGTGTCACAGTGATTGCCTATAGAAACACAGTAGTAGAGACAATAGCTGATGATGAAGAGAATATTAGCCTAATGATGGATCTCGTGGACCCTAAGGAAGCAGCTCATGTAGAGGAGGATGAGAGCACCAGTTTCCTTTTTGATGATATTGTTGAACATACAGAACAATGGAAGTACTTGGAGCAAGGAAGAGTCATATTATATTTCCTTTGAAGAATGTTGGATGAAGAAGCCTTTAGTCATTGAACTCATCCAAGGGGATTGGTTCTTGATAACTCTGCTTTCCTTTTAATTCTGAGATGGTTGTCAGGTATGATTTTTAGTTTGGTACATGAACAATAGCTAGGCCATTTCCCTATAGCCAGTCTTGGAGACATGACTTCAATCCAAACTTCAAAGAACATTAATCAAGCACAATATTCCCTCTAGATTGAGTATGCCAGCTTCAGCTGACATGAGGCCCTTTGTTGATATGTTTGCAAGGTACTAATTAGTGATGACAACCATGTTCAAACCCAAGAGTTTTTGTTAAAGTGGATCTAAACATAAAGTGGCCTCAACGTCTCAAATTATTTACCAAGGTTAGGGTACATGATCCCCATGCTCCCCATGCTCCCAGGGCATTGGTGTTCCAAGGGGGATATTTCCCCATGTGCCCTTTTAGAAGGGACGCAAGGAAACACAATAGGGAACTTCTCCCTCAAAACATGAGACACTCCCACGCTCCCATTTTACCAAAATCTGTTGTTATTTACAGTTGATGGGGTACTTTCGTAGAAGGTGAAATACTTGAATTTATTGAATGCTTGCTTTGCTTACCAAGCTCAAGACTACTAGATAAGGGGGTACCCTAGTAGAAATCCTTGTTCAGCACCTAAGGCTAGCCTACTTCTAACCTACCTCAAGATTTTGCCCCGACAACTGCTCAAATGCCAAGGCCATGAGGAGACCCATATGTCGATGTTGTTCCTCAAATCATTCTATTAAAGATTCTTCTTAGGATAAGGGCATGTATCCACCTTCTAGCAAGCATCACCTACTTGAGATCAACATTGAAATATGGATGAGGAATGGCAAGTAAAGCAGTCAAGAATGAGAGGATCTCAAACTCAACCTAGTCCATCCAAAGAAAGCCAGTAAATGCGTATTCTCAGCCACATCATAGGGCTAACAAGGATGCAACTAAGCAATCTCCCACTCACTAAGCCATCACCATGGGACATTTTGTGCCCAACAATAGCTTTGGTTCACTTTTGATGCAAGTTATTCCCAATGTAATTGTCACCATTGTCATGGAATGTGACAGGGATGTCTATCCCCAGTAGGAGCATGCTTGTGAGAGATATGAGGCATGATGTGAAGTCAGATATTGCCTTCCTTCAGGAAGTGAGGACATTTCATTTTGAGCTTAGGACTAGGATGGGTTGGTGAGGCCCCTTTTGGTCTACAAACCATCAACAAGGTAGCAGTATAGGGGTTCTTCTTGCTCCTTGGTCTCAAACTTTTAGACATGCCTACTAGATCATGGTCTAGATTCATTGCACAGATGTGTATGGGCTACATTTATTTATATGGGCAAGATGTGTATGTACTACATTCAGATATGCACCCAATGCAATCCAGTAAATGATTACTGTGGAACTAGACTGCTCCTTCCTCACGGAATGCTGAATACATTCTAGGGGTCATTTAGAATATGGTGAAATGAAGGTGACCAAGAAGGAGGGAACTTTCATTCTCTGTCTGATAATGAAAAAGTGGCTTGGAGCATATGCAAAGCTACTTTAAAAGGGTTTGATCCCAATTGGAGACCAAAGCATCTTGATTATGGGGGGGAATTCACTTGATCTAATATGCAACCAACAGACAAGTGTATTCAAACTAGATTGTCATTGGACAGAATTTATGGTCGCAAGAATGCTGTCACATTTGCAAGTACCCAAGGCAAAGCAATTGATGTCCAAATGTTGGTCCTAGGTTCTAACCATTTCCCAATAGTGTCAGCCTTTTCTATTGAACCAGCATAAGAGGACCCTCAATTGTACATCAATTGTGAAGCAAAGACGACAACTTCTTGTGAATTTCTTCACATCAACAAAAGTTGCAAGAGTTAAATGGTGTGTAGGCATGATAAGTTATTCGCTTAAATGGTGTGCAAGCATGATAAGTTTTCCTCTTAATTTTCCTATCATGATTAATGGCCATAATACTTCTGTAAATTGGTATTGTTTTGATAAAGGTGTTGATCTATTGTTTGGTCAAGATTTTGTTGACTATCATCTTCCTTTCTTGATAGGCAAAGATAGCATCACCTTTCATACAAGTGGCCAAGCAATTACAATCCCTAGCAAAAACACTTATGAATGCCATGTACCTAGTAATATTAAATATGTTGTTGAAAAATATGTAGAAAATCCTATCAAGATCAATAATATTTCCAGACATGCAACAAAACACGATCAAAAAGTACCTCAAGATACCAATGATAAAATCATTAAGGATTGTACTTCTAAGTTCTAATTTCCTATATTTTAGTGTGCAAATAGTCATCTTTTGGTGGGGAATGCTGGGTTTGGAATTGTGATGTATCTTCTATATTTCTTCTTGAGTCTTCATTAATGGCTACTAAATGGATGACCTGGGTATCATGCAATACTTTTTTATCATACCCACAACCAGCAGCATGTGCCTTTCCACAAAATAGGAAACCATTTTTCTGTATTGCACTGATGGCATTCTTCAACAAATCTATCAAAGAGACAATAAAATTTATTGACAAGAACGTACCCATGAAGCAAACGTGCTTGCATCTTGTTCCTCGTGTCCAAGTGAACCTGGCATCATTTTACGACATGTATTGTATCTGGAAAAATGTACCAAACACAAAATATGTTAAGTTACCTATATATATGTTAAATTAAGAGTTGATAATGCATAAACACATGAGATAGAAAATATGTTAAGTTACCTATATTCACGTATTGATATCCGACCTTGGATAATCCAGTGGAGATCATTGCATCAGTTGTATCATGCAAATTCATAAGAAGGCGCTGAATTTAATATTATATTCTGACTGGAATAATTATTTATATGTACAAGCCAAAAACTTTTCTAAAGCTGACTATTTACAAGCGAGATAAGCAAGCTACCTGTTCCAATCGCATGTGCATTCTTCCTAGAAGTACGACCCATGAACACCTTAAAAGCTGAAGGTTTCCAATTCAGAATTTGGATACGCTCAAATTTTTTTTCACAAAAACTAGTGAAACATTAGAAAACATCTATCTCTAGTCTTCCACAAACCTTATTTTAAATAGTAGACATCTGTGAGCACCATAATTCAATAGACACAGTAAATACTCCAAGACTATTGTATTGCAAGCTTCCAAACTGAGAAAGTATTCATGTGCACCCTTTCTCTCCTATGTAGAAAAATTTTTACCTAACAACCGAACAAGTTCAATATTTGGATTCCAAACCTGTATATCCAGTATTTATTTAGTGTCTATAAGGCAAGCACCCAACAAGAAAAAGAAAACATCAAAAACACTACCACAACATGATATACAAAACACCAATATGCTCAAGGATATCACCTTATGTTATTTGGAGTGAGATAGATCCCACTCCTAGAATTGGATATGTGGCATAATCACTAAGTTTCACATGCATACTTACCTCCTGTAACCAAGCACTCCAAAGGTACAACCAGCAAGTTCTTAACACAAGCTCTTTGGTATATTCATAACTGCCATATCAACAGATTATAATTGCTTACAATGACAAGCAAACTAAAACGATAAACTAATATTCAGTAGCATGTAATAAAATAAATATGTATATCATGTAACAGAAATAGAGATATAGTTGAAGATACCAACGAGCTGGGTGTGAAACCATTATTGAAAATATACTCAGAAGTGTTACTTTCAACAAAGACTGATTGTGCCTCGGAGAGGCTAGTCTTATATAGGAACCAACTGACCCTACAAGAGGGTGTGTACAAACCAGAGAGAGAGAGAAATGACTGGAGTTGATTAGGTCAATGGCAGTCAAGCCCAGTACATAACTCAACATAAATTAAGTCACAAAAATTCTAAACTTCGACAAAGTCAAGTACTGTATAAGACCAAAACTTCAACAAGGTGGTATAAAAAAAATTGAGGGTAAATGACCGCATTAACCACAAGTCTTAGGGAAGGTACCACAAGTCCAATAATAAATCAATCAAGGTGGGGAAGGTACAAAAAGTATTTAATAACTCAATCAGTAACAGGTAATAAAATAAACATATCGATCATATAAAAATAAGTGAGTTATAGTTGAAGATCTCCATGTCAACATTAAACCAAAAATCAGATCTAAAGTGTGGGTACAAATATAAACAATGGTCATAAAATAAGAAAAATATAAACAACATTCATAACATAGGTGTGGGTAGTAGAATACCCATGACCCTTAGAACCAAGGGTATGCTCCAGATGTCGCCAAACAACCATAGGATTCTATAAGAGCAAAACTTCAACAAGGTGGTTTTTAAAAAGTTACTCAAGTACTCAACAAGGTGGTTTTTAAAAAGTTACTCCAAATGTCGCCAAACAACCATAGGACTCTATAAGAGAAAAACTTCAACAAGGTGGTTTTTAAAAAGTTACGAGACCAATCATAGCTCAATCAAGGTGGGGAAGGTACAACCAATCATATCTCTCTCAAATGTACAGATGTTCCATATAACCTGAAATTTCATCATCACAGTATAAGGAAGGGTGGTGGGATGCCAAATAAAAATATCCATAATTTCTCTCTATGCAATCCTGATAGCATCACATAACAGTTAAGTACCTTGTACTATAAAAAATAAAATCCACCTATTTAACCTTTAAATTTAGGAATATGGTCTACCAAAGCAAAATTTCATCACAATTACCATCCAAATTTCTGACTAGTGCCAAAGCAACAGTAAAAGATTTAATAACATAATTTTGATCTCTATCAACTTCAACACTCCTCTTTGGTCCCTGTGTTGAAGTTGGTCCTCGAGATGTAAAGTTAAGTACATACCTTAAACAGGTTTACACAGTCCACATACTACAACAATTAAGCACACAGATGATGAAATAAAGGTATAGTAACATAACAATTCTATAGCTGAATGATAAAACGGTACTATTTCTGAATAGTGCTAAAGCAACAGTAAAACATTTTATAACATAATTTTCATCTCTTTCAATAGCATGTCATAAAATAAACATATTTATCATATAACAATAAGAGAGGTATAGTTGAAGATCTCATTTAACCAAAAATCAGATCTGAAGTGTGGTACTATTTCTGAACAATGCTAAAGCAACAGTACAAGATTTTACAACATAAATCTTGATCTCTATCAACTTCAACACTCATCTGTGGTCCCTGTTCCGAAGTTGGTCCTCGAGATGTAAAGTTAAGTACAGACCTCAAGCAGGTTTACACAGTCCACATACTACAACAATTCAACACACTGATGAAAGAAAGGTACATTAACATAACAATTCTACAGCTGAATGATAAAACGGTACTATTTCTGAACAGTGCTAAAGCAACAGTAAAATATTTTATAACATAATTTTCATCTCTTTCAGTACAAGTAATAAATTAAACATATCGATCATATAACAATAATAGAGGTATAGTTGAAGATCTCCACATCAACATTTAACCAAAAATCAGATCTGAAGTGTGGTACTATTTCTGAATAGTGCTAAAGCAACAGTACAAGATTTTACAACATAAATTTGATCTCTATCAACTTCAGCACTCCTCTCTGGTCCCTGTGCTGAAATTGGTCCTCAAGATGTCATGGGCAGTAATCAAATTATAAAGAGTGATGATGATCAAATTCATGATGAACATATCTAATATATCTAATATAAACAGAATCAATGTTTCAGACTTGTGATGACATTTAAATCTAAAACTCAAATTCTAAGAAAATAAAAGATATAAATGGGAAAATTCCTTAGAGCATCAAATTAAAGATAAGTACCTCGTAACTATACCAAATAAAAGTTATCTATGTAGCATACTAACAATGTTTCATACTAACAACATCGACATCCATCAAAATACAAATCATGAATTTATGTTGCATCTACTTTTTCGTTGTTTTATGTTTCTTTGCATGTAAAAAACTTGCGAGTGGGGTATCACAATCATCCAATGGTGCAGTATTTACTGCGATATCTCCTATTATTGTTTGTGTTTCCATGCCCTCATTTATGGCACTTCTTATACGTCGTTGAGCAAGGCATGGAGGCAGTTCTGTAGGGGTGTGAACTGCAACAACGAAAATTAGCATATATATATGACGTAGAACTATTATTGAAATAAATATTTCATTTTTTTATTTAAATTACAATATTTCTCTTTACAAGTCGCTGTAGATGTGACAACTGGGGTGTTAATTGGAGGTATAGTTGCTTCCTCTTGCAGTTCATGCTCCTGAGCTGCATGGTCTTTCATTGAAAGAAGAAAATTTATAAGTATACGTCAGGAAATATATATATCTAATCACAGTAGATATTTCCATTTCCAAAGCATACATACCAGAATGGACACTATGCTCCACACTATCATGGGACATGTGCACCCCAACATCAATTGGTACTTGCTGTGTACCGCTAGATTCACTGCTGCGGTTGCATTGTTGCTTAAAAACAAACATAAATTTTTAGTTATGGGTGATATAATCAGAAGTACTGAATAGACTATAATAGTATACTACCATTGGTGATATACCTGCATTTGCGTCATTGGGGAGATTGGAGTTTGCCCCAAGCTTTTCCGATATTCATCCACACTTTTAAAACCAAACCTGAAACCAAGCTTTAGGTCTTCCTCGGTGGTAGCAGCTTGGAACATATTTCCCTGCAATGCATGATAACACATTTTGAAATTTCCAGTATCAAAATCCGATATTTGTTCGGTATTGTTAAATAAATATTCCCAACAATTAATCATTTAATACTTACGATTCTTGCTCTTAGTTTTCTATAGCCACCCTGGCCCAGTCTATGTTTCCCGTGCTTTTCCATTCTAACTTTGGTTGCTTTGGAGGTGTCAGGTAGCCTATATATGAAAATTTTGAAAACCTTAGATATCAAAAATCTCACTTAAAACAAAAAAGAAAAAAATAATTGAGCTTATTTCAGTAAAAAGATTATATATGTTGTACCTTGCTTTACCAAGCCATGGTTGTTTTCCTTGTCTTTTAAGCAAGTTCTCCTTTGCATCATCTATGAGTTCCTTCCACTCTTTCTCCGGAACCATGGGAGGGCGCTCATGCTTGAGGTCAGCTTGCAATCTTTCCCTATATTGGGCCCTGGTATATTTCAAATTCTCACCGACTAACCTTGCAACAACCTTCCTGTTGAAAGTATTGCCGAACAAGTTGACCATGTGGTCCATCAATTCATCTCTCTTATTGCTATCTTGGCTATTCCACCATGTGCGAATGGTGGGGCCAAACAACTCCAAGGCTTTGTCATTTAAATGCCTGTAGAATACATTGTTTCCTGCAAATTAAATATGTAATCCATTAATTTAAAATAATTTCAACCAATGACTATTTCAATTTCATGATTAAAATGAATAATTTAATTAATAAATACCAGCAATCTTTTGGATCTTGAGAGGAACACAAGAGTCATCCACCAGAAAGGTGAGATCGAGTGATCTGGTGCTTTTAACTCGTGCTGCTCCAGGAAAACTATCCTGGTTGTCTACAGTACGTTCATCTCCAGAGTCATGTGGAGTTATAGGCTCCGTCTCATCATGCTGAGGCATAGCATCAGGCTCCGGCATGGAATCATGCTCTCTCTCATCAATGTCGTCATCAATGGATTTGAGGCCAATCATAGGAGTGCCAAAAGCCTCATTGGTACATTGCTTCTTTTTTGCTTCATTGGACCATCACTGCTACCTATACCTATCAGGGAAGGTTCTTGTTAAATTTTGAGCATTAATTCACAATACTCTTGGATCTTTACTGAGAGAATGACATATACAGTATATCAATGCATAACAATCACAATAAGCATGACAAGCATCACAAGAATCAAAAGCATGAGAGACAAGAGACAAAGAGTTTCCATGGGAAAAACCCTAAGGTGAAAAACCCCACAACTTCCTCAGAGATAGAGAGAGCAATGGCTCAACCAAAGTACAACCAAAATACACTTGAGATAGTCTCCTAGAGTAGATGATCCTCCTCCTCACTAGTGCGCCACTTTCTGAGTGAGAGAAGTGTGACTTTCTGAATGATCCAAATAGAGATCTCCCGATCTCTATTTATACTTAACCTGTTTTCCCAGTTACACCATGGGGCCGACTTGTCTATCTAGATACATCCATAATATAATATATATTTCAGGGCTGACCCACACATGGTGGTCTAATAACCCATCGGCAAGTACACACACTTGCGACACTTGTCAATCCACATGACGACACTTCCTTATAGAGGAATAACACATCTCTAATAAGGGTACAATAAATATATATGAAATACATAGATGAAATACATTCCGAAGTTACATATACATCAACACTCCCTCTTAACTAGGAAGGTATTTCAAGACACAGATCTGCTAGACAAGTCTTCTTCTCGGGATCATCGTCATCGATGCATCATCATCATCATCATCACTGCTGCTTCTATCTCAAACAATCTCTGACTCTACTCTTCATAGGAAGTTCTACAGAGCCAGTCCTTTTTCATACTGGATGTAGGCCCACCACCTGCAGGTCTTCGTCATCACTGGCCATACTGTGGAATCCTCAGGACTTATTACGTGCGTCACAAAACCTCGAAAGAGCATCCCAGGCTGTTACGAGCACACGTCTCTACCTATAGGATCTCCCAGGGCCATATTATATGTGACCTCACCACAAAACCTCGCAAGAGCATCCCAGGCTGTTACGAGCACACAACTCTACCTATAGGATCTCCCAGGGACAAATTATATGTGGTCACCACAAAACCTCACAAGAGCATCCCAGGCTGTTATGAGCACACAGCTCTACCTATAGGATCTCCCAAGGACAGATTATATGTGGTCATGGAAAAACCTTGCAAGAGCATCCCAGGACTTATTACGAGCACACAGCTCAACCTATCGGATCTCCCAGGGACATATTATATGCCATAGGACAAAATATCGAAAGAGAATCTGCCAAATATCCCAGGGCCAGATTATATGCCATAGGCAAAACCTCGAAAGACTATTGGTAGATCTCCCAGGGCTAAATTATATGTCCTCCCAGAGCAAAACCTCGAAAGAGCATTTGCCAGATATCCCAGGGCCAAATTATATGCCATAGGAAAAACTTCGAAAGACTATCTGCAAATCTCCTAGGGCCAAATTATATGCTCATCTGCACAAACTTATCCACGGCCATAGAGTATCAACCTGATACTCACCATACATCATCCTGATGTACACATGATCATCCTAATCATCATCACTGCAACATCCTGCTGCATGTCATCCATGATCATCCTGATCATACAATGCATCTACCTGATGCATATCAAGTATCTACCTGATACATATCATCATACATGATCCACCTGATCATACAGTGTATCTACCTGATACAAATACAAATACATGATACATATCACCATACATGATCCACCAAATCATACAATGTATCCACCTGATACAAATACAAATACATGATACATATCACTATACATGATCCACCAGATCATACAATGTATCCACCTGATACATATATAGATACATGGTCCAAGCATCCAACATGATGCATATACAAAATACATACAAATGATCCTACTGATCATATCCAACATCCAACATGATGCGTACATACATATAAATGATCCAACTGATCATATCCGACATCAAACATGATGCATACATACATATAAATGATCCAACTGATCATATCCATCATCCAGCATGATGCGTACATACATATACATATAAATGATCCAACTGATCATATCCAGCATCCAACATGATGCATACATACATATATAAATGATCCAACTGATCATACAAAGCAGAAACCAGAACATCATCCTGATGCTCATCATCCAGTGCTTACATCCACAGCCATGTGAAGGATCCTCCTTCCAACATGCTGAGAATTGCTTCAACAAATGTGTCCATCACTTCTTCCTCGAAGTGTCATCAATCTGAAGAACGCCAAGCCTCTTCCTGAAGTACTTGAACTTCACCCTAGCTAGTGGCTTCGTCAGCACATCTGCAATCTGCTCATCCGTCGCAATGTACAGGAGCTTCATAGCTCCTCTCTACACCATATCCCTGATATAGTGATATTTGATCTCTATGTGTTTTGACCTGCCATGAAACACTGGATTCTCGGAAAGCTTCACACAACTCTGGTTATGACAAAATATACCAGTAGCATCCAACGGGAGATCAAATAACTCAAACAGTAGCTTCCGTAGCCATACTGCCTCACAACTAGCTAAACAGGCTGCAACATACTCTGCCTCAGCTGTACTCAGTGCTACGCAGGACTTCTTCCTGCTAAACCAAGAGATCACACCTGATCCCATGAAGCAGCATCCAAATGTGCTCTTCCTATCTGCAGCACTGCCAGCTCAATCTGAATCAACATAACCCTACAGGTTAAACTTTTGATTCGCTTCATACTTGAGCCCATAATCCACTGTACCCTTCAGGTACCTCAGAACATGCTTTACAACAACCAGGTGAACACTCCTCGGATCCGTTAGGAACTGGCTCAATGTGTTCACAACAAAGCAAATATATGGTCTCGTGTTCGTCAGGTACATCAAGGACACAATCATCTGACGATACATAGAGACATCAACCAGCTCAGATGAATAATCACATAGAATCTTCAGATTCGATGCCATAGGTGTGGTCATGGCCTTGCAATCCATCATCCCGAATCTCTTCAGGATATCTATTGTGTACTTTCCTTGACCAAGGAAGATCCCACCTGCACTCTACCACACCTTCATACCTACGAAATAATGCATCATTCCCAAATCTTTCATATCGAACTCGGCAGCAAGCTTCCTCTTAGTATCTGCAATCAATCTGTCATCTCCTGTTACAAATAAGTCATCCACATACGGGAGTAGAATCACAGGATTCCCTTCCTCAACCTTGTAGTAAAGGTTGGAATCCGCTTTACTCTTGGTAAAGCCCAAACTAGATAGGAAACTATCCATCCTACCATACCAGGTTTTGGGAGCTTGTTTCAAGCCATACAAGGCTTTCTTCAATCTGCACACATATGAATCCCTGTCATGTATTTCAAAACCGAGTGGCTGCTCCACATATACTTCCTCCTCAACTACACCATTCAAGAAAGCAGTCTTGACATCCATCTGGTGTATTTTCCATTTCATTACTGCAGCCAGGGCAAGTACTGTTCTGATGGAAGTATACCTGGCTACAGGTGCAAAAGTTTCTTCATAATATATTCCCTCTTTCTGAGAGAAGCCACGAGCTACGAATCTTGCCTTGTATTTCTCTACACTGCCATCTGCAGCATGCTTGATTTTGTAGATCCATTTGGAAGTCACAACAGACTTCTCTTTAGGTCTCGGGACAACATCCCAAACATCATTCTTCATTATTGATTGGTATTCCTCAACCATGGCATCCTTCCATTCTTTCTTTTCCGCTGCTTCTTCATAACTGGAAGGCTCTTTGTTCATAATGTCACAGAGTAAAGCAACATAGCTGGTATGTGATCTAGTTCTCTTCTTTGCTCTGTGTTCTTCTTCTGGAATGCCAAATCTTTCTGCATCTTGAATGGGCTCTCTAGCCCATGCAGGTTTCCTCTTGTGAGAGTTATCCTCACGGGGTGGATCTACAGGTTCTTGTGGATCTTCAAACTCACGAACAACTTATGGAATTGCTTTAGTCATGGTAGTGTCTTGAAATCTAGTTTCCTTAGGTTCTTCATAAACTTCGATAGGTGCCTTCCTTGATTTGATGAATGTTGAGTTTTCATCAAATGTTACATCCCTGCTGACATCAATCTTCTTGAACCCTGGAAAGTATATTTTGTAAGCCTTCGAACTTTCACTGTAACCCACAAAGATACCCTTCTTTCCTGAAGGATCTAGTTTAGTCCTCTTTTCCTTTGGGACATGAGTGTATACTGGACAACCAAATATTCTGAGATGGTTGACTTCAAGTTTCTTACCAGAAAAGACCTCTGCTGGTGTCTTGTTGTCCAATATCTTGTGGGGTGTTTTGTTCTGCACATATATAGTTGTTCTAGTTGCTTCTGCCCATAGATGCATAGGTAGATCCTGGTCATGCAGCATTTCCCTTGCTGCTTCCATGATAGTTATGTTCTTCCTTTCTGCAACTCCATTCTGTTGAGGATTATAAGGAGCAGTCAACTCCCTCTTAATCCCTGAATCACTACAAAGCTTCTTGAAGTCACCTGAGGTGAATTCTCCACCATTGTCGGATCTGAATGTTTTGATCTTCTTGTCAGATTGATTCTCCATCAAGGTTTTGAATTCCTTGAACTTATCAAACACCTCATCTTTGTTCTTCAAGAAGTATACCCAAGTCTTCCTGGAGAAGTCATCAATAAATGAGACATAGTAAACATACCCACTTAGAGAACTGGATGACATAGGACCACATACATCTGAGTGGATGATTTCCAGGATATCTTTTGCCTTGCTTTCACTGCTTGGGAAATCCTTCTTAATATTCTTACCTTTTGCACATCCTTTGCAAACACCTTCATGTTTGGTCTTGATTTCAGGAAGACCCTCTACATCCTTGCTTGCAATTGGAAGTGCCCTATAGTGCATATGAGTACGTCTTCTATGCCAAAGTTCACTTGGCTCCATGGATTCATGCACCATGGCATGTTCAGGTTGTCCCTTCAATTTATACAAACCTCCCTCTTGCTCTCTAATCACTACTGCATCATCTACGGTCTTTCCCTTTGGCCACATTAGGACTTAACCATCCACAAATGAAACCCTCATACCTTTTGCATCCAAAGCAGAGATGGAGAGTAAGTTCTTCTTGAGCCCAGGTACATAAAGGACTTCTTTCATCTTCAAAGATTTTTCAGGATCTAGGTTGTAGGAGGCTTCACCACTTCCTTTGATTGGGTATTGATAATCATCCCCAAGTTTCACCTTATGGGGTGATTCATGTTTAGATAGATTCACAAAAGATTCCTTAAACCCAGTCATGTGTTTGGAAGCCCCACTATCGATCAACCAATCATTACAACCATGGGAGATAGTACCTGTGAGAGCAGAGATTAGAACATACTCTTCTTCACTTGATGAGTCATCATCACTATCATCACTTTCTGCCCTAGCCTTCTTCTTTGAAGGTCCATCATCCTTGGCAGCATGAGCATGGAACTTTCTTTTGCTGCCCTTCTTCTTCTTGCTGGAGTTGTTGTTATTATCCCTTTTGTTCTTGGGACAATTTGAAGCAAAGTGACCCTTCTCATTGCATGTGAAGCATCTTAGATCCTTCTTATTCTTTTGATAGGATCTCTTGTAGCGAGAGTGCTCCTTCTTGGGGTTGCTTCTTTTGGTGTGAGCTGCAAGAGCTTGATCTTCAATCCCCATCTTTTCTTCTCGTGCCACAAGCCTTGCTTCTTCTTGTGAGAATTCTTCCCATAGTCTGTTGAAGGATACCAACTTCTTTCTTGCACAGATTCCTTGAATAAAGGAGTCCCATGACCTAGGTAGGCCATTCAAAGTGGTCATGACAACTTCACCATTCTCCACCATTTCATCTACTGCTTCCAGCTGTTCCTTAATCTGGGAGACCCTAGAAAAATAAGATTGAATGGTTTCTCCATTCTGAAACTTTACTCCTTTTAATTGGTTCCGCAGGGTCATCTTCCGATTTATGTTCTTCCCTTTAAATAGCTTGGTCAAAGAGTCAAACATCTCCTTGGGTGTCTTTAGAGAAGACACATGGGGTATGAGATGGTCTTTAATAGAATCAACAATGATTCTCTTTGCCTTGACCAAGTTCTTCTTATGCAATACCTTGGCCTCTTCATCCTCTAGGATAGGGATGTCTTCTTTTATATATGAGTCCAACTCATTCTCTTCCAGGATTAACCCAATCCTATACTTCCAAGCTCGGAAGTTATCAGCCCCTTCAAGCTTATCCTCAAGCTTGGTGTGGTTAGACATCTTAAAGAGTACTTCAAATGGAAATAGAAAATATTTAGGTCTTACCACTTGAAATGCTGAAAACTAGATCTGGTCCCGGATTAGGGTTTGTCGAAAAAACCCTAAAAATTCAAAATGTGAATTTCAACTTTCTGAAAGGATAGAAAGATGCGCCTTGATGACCTGATCAGCCTGGTGCATTCAGAATTTGAGATCAGCAAAGTTTTACCCTTCAAATTTGCCTTTTTGTCCTCCCGGGTTCACTAGGGAGAGCCCTCAATTAGGGTTTGAGTTTCCCGGAGATCTACCCAGCCAAAAATCTTGATCCAAATCTCTAAACTTCGATTTTTGAAAGGAGCTTCTAGCTATGTCTTCAGATTCCAAAAATTCCTATTTTTTGGAAACCCTAATTTTTAGGGCCAAATCTGAAAATGCTCAGAATTGAATTCTGATTGGACAGATAGATTCTCCTTGATGAGTAGAGTCAATCTACTATGCTGCTTTTCCAAAATATATGGAGAGAAACCCAATAAACAAGAAACTCAAGTTTTCATCACTGCAAAATGTCTTCTTCTCAGGTTAGCTCTGATACCATGTTAAATTTTGAGCATTAATTCACAATACTCTTGGATCTTTACTGAGAGAATAACATATACAGTATATCAATGCATAACAATCACAATAAGCATCACAAGCATCGCAAGAATCAAAAGCATGAGAGACAAGAGACACAGAGTTTCCGTGGGGAAAAACCTAAGGTGGAAAACCCCACAACTTCCTCAGAGATAGAGAGAGCAATGGCTCAACCAAAGTACAACCAAAATACACTTGAGATAGTCTCCTAGAGTAGATGATCCTCCTCCTCACTAGTGCACCACTTTCTGAGTGAGAGAAGTGTGACTTTCTGAATGATCCAAATAGAGAAATAGAGATCTCCCAATCTCTATTTATACTTAACCTGTTTGCCCAGTTACACTAGGGGGCCGACTTGTCTATCTAGATATATCCATAATATAATATATATTTCAGGGCCGACCCCACACATGGTGGTCTAATAACCAATCGGAAAGTACACATACTTGCGACACTTGTCAATCCACATGACAACAATTCCTTATAGAGGAATAACACATCTCTAACAAGGGTACAATAAATATATATGAAATACATAGATGAAATACATTCCGAAGTTACATATACATCAACAGTTCTGTAGTCACGGGTTTTAAAAACTCCTAAAAACAATAAACTTTACTTTATCTGATCACTTGGAAAAATAAAAAACATAATATTAGATATGAAATCACAACATAGCTTAAAAAATTTGTGAAGATGCCACTTACCCCATAAGATTGTATTTGATCTTGCATCTCTAGAATCCTTGCCTTGTCCTCCTGTGTCAAGGGCTTTTTGCGAGCCAAGGCAAGCATTTCTATGTTTTCCTTTTTCAAGGCTGTTCTAAAAGTGTGCAGTGGGTCAGTGGAATAGAAAATTTCTTCCTCAAACCCCTCATCACCCAGATCGTGTGCACGTGACTAAATTCATCAAACAATAAATTAAATTAAGCAATATAATTTTAACATCATTCAAATATTGATATTGTAATGAAGATTAAGTCACTATTATGAACTAACACTTACCTGGCGCGATGTTATGGCTGGTGAGTGTCCACGATGAACCGTCATCGTGGAAGCAGCAGGTGCCTTTCCACGGTCCTGAATGAACCAGTAATCCATCATAATGTCATAAAAATGAACCAGTAGTCCATCATAAGCTCAGAAAAATGTGATTGTCAATAGTGGACATTGAATGTTAACATACTAAATCAAAAAATTTAGTTATTTTACTAAACAATTACCTGACGGGCCACAGAGTGTGACCTTCCACACTCACCCTTGACCATGGTAGTAGCAAGTGCCTTTCCAATGGCACCACACTGACACAATCAATCAATAAATAAATGTTTACCTCATACTAAATAATTGTAACATAAAGAAAAATGAGATATTGCATTAATATTAATTTTTACCTCAAAAGTGGAAGATACATTGTTAGGAACCCATGTCAACCCTTCTCTTTACTATGTTAGTATATTATTGTTGGACGCATATGCTTTGTAAGTCGTCCCATAGTATTTGTCGATCCATAGTTTATATTAGCCCATAGTATTGACCCATAGTATTGGACGCATATGCTTTGTAAGTCGTCCCGTAGTATTATATGTCCCATGGTTTTGACTCATAGTATTGGAGACAGACTTAGTATATAAGTGTGTGTTGAGGTCATTGAAGGCACCGTGAAGTTAATTGTATTGAGCTTGCTCAAAGGAGGTTTCCCCCTTGAAGTGGCCTGTGATCAATATAAAAGTGATTATGAGTTCTATTATTTTTTATATCTCGTGTATTTGCATTAATTGATTATTGCAGGTTCTTCACATACATGTTCTGCTCCATGGCCATGAGCAGACTCCTGCCACAGTTTAATAAGCATGCTTTCATATGGAAATATTAACAATAAGCACTGAAAAAATGAATGCTAACAGCAAAAATCGGAACATCTTGTTATTGTAGTCATATTTATTTACTATATTTAACATTTACCTGACGAGGCATAGTTTCTGACCTTCCACAGTCACCCTAGACCATGGAAGAAGCATGTGCCTTTCCACTACCGTCACCCTAAACAAACGTCAATAGTCAATAAATGCATCATAAAAAAAATGAGATATTCATAGCAGTGTAATCACCATGTAATCACACAAAAATATTCATAATAAGCATGAATAAAGCGAATGACAACAGTGGAAATTGAATGTTAACAGAAAAAAATGAAACATTCAGTTATTGTAGTCATGTTTAGATACTACATTTAGCATTTACCTGATGAGGCATAGTTTCTGACGGTCCACAGTTCCCCTGGACCGTGGAAGCCACATCTATTCTATTTAAGTTGTAATCGATCAACAACTCTTCACCTGCAAGTATTGTTTGTATTGCACATACAAATATACAATGATGTTCGCGTGCCTCGAATTCGCAATTTGGTAGCTTATTTGTTGTCATTGGTCGTGTACTATTTATAAAGCTAGCAACATTTCCGAATGCTTTTGGTCTCCCATCAATATACATAGTCACCTCTTTGTTTTTATTGTTTTTTGCTATTTGGATATAATTCGCAGCAACTCCGTACTCTGCATACTTCGAGTATATTGGACCAAGATCAACCAATTATTGTATCTGTATAGTGGTCCTACATACTCCATCAATTCAGTTATAGTGCCATAGCGGACCTTTATTCCATCCATGGAAAATAGCCCCAATCCAAGGACGAAGGAGCAATGCGATACATCCTGCCATTGATGAAGAAATATGTGTCCACTTGAGGTAGCATATTAGGTACCCATCGTTGCACTAGATGTTTATACCTCAATGGAAAATCAATGTCTCCTATGCTCTTAGCATCATAATTACACGACCCGCCGTTGGCAATAAAATATTTCATGCGTCTATGAAATCTTTTCCTTATATTTTCTAATCTAGTTGATATAAAACCAGTAGATCTAGTACAACTTGTCTCACTTTCAACCTCTTCGAGTATATCTTCATCATCACTTGAGGAAGATAGATTTGACAGATACCTATTTGGTGGTACCTACTTGGCACTCAAATGGCCATGAGAAATTTGATTTTCAAAGACTATTTTCAAACATTATGTGTATATCTAAGTACACGTTTTATATACATATATATATATATTTTTAAAATATATTTAAATTTAAAAATATAGACATATAGATCCAATAAAATTTAGAAACTAGAACATTTACAAATATTCAATACAAATTAGAATCAAAACACATTATCTTGATTTGATTTGTCATACACATCTGAGCCTAATTTGCATATCAGACACAACAGTTAGTGACTTAGGCATAACTCACGATAGCTGGAAAAGCACAAGTTGTGAAGCAAGAGAGATGAACATTGAGGTGAAGATACCTATTCATATATGCTCCTATGGTTTAATTTCCACAAATTTCTCTCTTAACTATTTATGGTAAATTCACTTGCTCCTAAAGCTATAAAACAAGATGTGGATGGGTTTTCTAATGAAAAATAGGCTCCTGTAATAGCTAGCAGAATGTACTTTCAGATTCAACCACACTTCTCTCTGCTGTGAGATCTTTGAATTTGGCAGATATCTTATTATAAGGGACGTGATATGGGTAGACCATGCCATTATCATTGGATGTCACAGTATAGGGCTTATGCACATCTACAACTAAATTTCTTTTTGAAACTCTATTTGGCCTACCACATCTAACCAAACCTTAGTTGCGTAGGTGCATAAAATACAAACACCACAACAAATAGCACAACACATAACAAGAAAAACATCATTACATACATAACAAAAAAGAGATGAGGTGCAATCCTATAGATATTAATTTCACTTAAGTATAGATGCACTGCAGAACAATACATTAATTTCATTAGACTCCATTCTCAAACTTTGTTACAAGAGGCATTCAACTATTTGTACCTTTAGTTCATATGATACAAAAGATACAAAAAATACAAAAGTCATCGTTTAATCTTCCAACTCTTCAACTTCTAATCTATTTATCTTCAATTTGTTTTATGTTGCTTCAACTTCTCCATACTTTCTGCATTGGATATTCCACAACCTGTCAAAATCCTTTCTCTCCAAAAATCGTAACCTGACATTATAGTTTTTTCTATGGCCTGCAGCTAAACCTTGTGTATCCAGACCAGTTTTCAAATAACCCACGGCTCTAGATATTCAAAATTCACACAGCCTAACCTTGTTGGTCTGCATATGTCTTTCACTTCCTACAACCTAATTTTGTGGGGCTTGGCCCTTCAATCAAAATTCTTGCAACCTAACCTTGTAGGTGTTAGTTCTTCCTATTACCCCCCATTTTGCATGGGTGTCCACTTTTGATTCTTATCAAATATCCAATTGGGGGTTACATCTTGTTGGAAATTTGATACCTTAGATTACTTTATGGATCTTCATGCTAGTAGCTATGGGATGATGGTTGGATATTCAATGATACATCTCTTTCATTTGGATCACTTTCATATGATGTATTGATGACATTTAAAGTGTTGGTTACGTCATTTTAGTTCCTTACTTAGGATGTCATGATTGATTGCATGTATGGTCACTTCATAGAAGAATTTTGATGATTGTTTCATGCATGGAAATCTTAGATAACGATTTAGGTAAACAACCCATTCACTCATATTTGAAGACTATTGCAGACTCACAAAAAATCAGTATCTTAGGCCTGAATTCACACAGCAGTTAAAAGCATGCATTTATTCTTCCATCTGATGAAAAACAACACATGGATCTGCCCACCTTTCAACATGGGTTTGTTGCAATGTTAGGTCTATTGGATATTTTTGTCCTAAAGATGACATTGATTTGTTTGTAGCAACATGGCATCGGATTTTGAATGCACCACTAGTAGATCCTTCATCATATTACAACATTACAGGGTATATTAAGATCTAAGATGGTGATTTTGCTACCTAAAATAATGTTGACCTGTAGCATGATCTGTGCATTTGGTTAATGATATGATGGCAGCTGGAGGATAATATTGACAGTCAGCTCAGCATGATAAAGTTTCATCTCTTCAACAAAAAAAATAAATAAAAAATAAAAACAAAAAATAAAAAATAAAAAAATAATAAAAAAAAAATAATAAAAAAATAAAATAAAATAAAATAAAATAAAAAAATCAACATTTAATCCATCATTATCATGTGTAGTATGGAAGTCAGATGAAAGGTTTTCAGACTACCCTATTGGCTATTTCTATTTCTAGTGTGAGGGTCGATCCAGATTGAACATCCCTGTAGATCTGTAACTACACCCATGGAGAGATAAAAATAAACTTTTCTCATATCAAATTTCAGTTCAAGGATTCAACAACTGGCTTTCCTCAAAGTAAGGGTCCGCTCTAAAGTTGCAAGAAATGGTTGAATCCCTCTTTCCATGGTTATAATTGTCATTATTATTTTTCTTTGTGTGCAGTGGTCTTTCAATATTTTATTGTTCTATTGAAGTCCATATAACCCTAAAATACTAACCCTTAAAAACATCTAGTTGACCAACTCAAATTTATTGCACATTTAGACCTAAATTACTAGGTTCTAATGGAATATGCTTTGAGATTTGGATACAAAAAAGGGTAAATGTAGAAAGGTCAAGTATGTCTAGTAGAAGACTTGACCATTTTCAAATCCCATTTTTAACTTTCCTACATAGAATGGCTTATATTTTGGCAATTATGTACAAAAAAGTGAAATTGGGGAAAATGGAAACTTTTGTAGACCTGTAATTCATTGCTCATAATGAAATGGAGAAACCTAGAAATGTGGAAAGATGAGAACCCTAGGACAATTCACCTCCCTTGCTGCAAATTCCATTGAAATAGCTTTTACAAGGATTAGTGTGTGTTAACCCTCATATTCCATGTACAATTTGAGATATCCATGAGGCATGATGAATCTCACATGGTAGCAAATTGGGTTTATGGAGGCATATTTGAAAGGGGTGTCTAAAAAAGAGGGTTAAATCTATATTTTGAGGACATTTAGCACCTTACAATGGGGTCTATATCTCCATATGGATCCAATGTTAACAAGTGATATTATACTTCAATTTTTCACAAAATTAGAGTCATGTTCATGATCTACCTATGTATAAATTTTTCATGGTTAATTTTAAACCAAACCTCCAAGCATGTAGTTGGAATCCTTGGAAAGAAAGGAATTTCCACTATCATCATACATAGTTACCATGCCTCCCCCAAGCTTGAAAATGCATTTGTTGATTAGGAAGGGAATTTTCCTTTAATTGTCTTGTATGTTCAAAATTGGCAAAAATGGCCAAATTTAATTTTTGAATTCCTTAAGTTCATAAAAGAAGGAATCATCAAAATTTTGATTTTTTGCATCATGATACTTGTCACCAAGTTTATGAGGATTGTGAGTCAAACTCGCCAAATAATGAGCTTAACTTGGATTGGTTAGGAATTTTTTTATCATGAACGACTTTTGTCAAACTTGAGTTTGACCAAGTTTGACTCCATCAATGTGAGTTTGATGTTCAACGCAAGTTTGACTCCATCAATGAGAGTTTGATGTTCAACACAATTTTGACTCATGGTTAGCCCTAACTATGATCAATCACTAATCTAACTTATTCAAACTTGCATGACAACCTATGAAAACCTATTTTTTACTTGAATTTGGTCAATTTTAGCTCTACAAAGTGCATTTCTCCTCTATCACATGATTTTCTTGTGTGAAATAGAGTGAAAGGAGGTCACATTGGCACATCTTAGGGAGTCCATAGATGTTTGTTGGGAATCCATTGACACATCTAGGGAAAATGGGGCATCAAAGCAACAAGTTTTTTTGACGTGCAAGCTTTATACCAGTTGGGAGTAATTGTTACATTATCTTTTTTATCATATAAGTTATCTCAACACAATTTTTTTCTCCATTCTTTTTTGTCCTTAGTTATTTAGGGTTAAATAACAACTATTATTAGGGCATTTTACTATTTTTGGAGTTATTATTTAGTTTTGCTTTTCTTCCTACTATTGGTTTTTCAAGGGTTTCAAGTCCAATTTTCAAGGTTTTTTCCTTTTTTTTGTCCATTATTCCTCCCAAATAACATCAACCCCTCCTTGTCACAAAGTTATTGATAGTGAAAATGTTGAGAAGGACTTTGCTTGGATTCATTGTGAAAATATCCAACCCCAAGATCAAAATTTGTTTTCTCCAAAATAATTATAGCCACACAAAAGATGATTTACGGCCAAATACCTCTCATTTTGAAGTGCAATTTCAAAATTTGACAAGAAAAACTCAATTTATAATATAATTCATGCCCAAATTGATTTGATTTTGTTCAAAGAGTGTCGTCATGTTTTTCATTAAGTAAGACAACCCCCATAAACTACAATGGGATTTGGATTTTCAATAAAGACAACTCGTTTTCATATTTTATAGTAAAATAAACTCAAATGGTGGATTTATTCAGATTAGTTGCAAAAAATCAAACATAAAATGCCTTATCCCTAAATCCAAATGACCTCTTTTTGAGAAATTTGACAGAGTAATGGGGTTTAATGACAATATACTGACTGATTTTGGGGACATTGTGTCCTCTTGGCGACCTCTACGACCCCTCTGCATCCTTCTTGATCCCTTGGTTTCCTCCTTCACCTCGTAACCCCTATGCGTCCTCGTTCACCTCCTTGCATCAAACCTCTGGGCTCTGCGCTTGGTGAGGTAAGTGCAAATCAGTGAAAATGAAAATGTTGTGCGTGTGCGGTAGGGGAGGTAACCCCTTGGAGTCCTCCTTCACCTCGCGAACCCTATGCATCCTCCTTCACCTCCTCGCAGCAAACCTCAGGGCTCTACGCTTGGTGAGGCAAGTGAAAAATGGTGAAAATGCAAATGTTGTGCATGTGCGGGAGGGGAGGTAAGTTTCATATAAGGTAAGGTTCAAATGTTTGTTTTGTTTTATGTTTTTTTTTTAAATTTAAATTTAAATTATTTATTATTTATTATTATTATTATTTTACTATGATTAATATTTATTTTTTATGTAATGTTTTTTTATTTGAAAAATAAATTTTAACTTAAAATGAAGAACCATGATTAGTAGAAAGTGGGGGTTGGTACTAGCTATATGGATCACACATGTTTCCAACAATTCATGAATGAACTATTCCATCTCATTTTTGTGTGTAATAGGATGTTGATATTGGTGCACATTGGTTGGTTGGATTCCTATAATAAATAGAATTACATAATCATGCTCCCCACATGAGAGTGGCAGTCTATGGGGAAGTTTGTAGACTTGTTGGTGTTTTGTTTGAAACCAACTACATGTCAATATGAACTCATTGGTAACATCCTCAGTAGGTGATATTTTCTTGAGGGGTGGAGAAATATGATATGGACATTGATGCTAATTATGTTGCACATTGCTTATGGAGAGGTCTCAAACCTTATATTGGACTCCTTGTGCCACCCATTGCATTGATTTCATGTTAGATCTAGTTTTGATGTGTGTTAAAGGGTGCAAACAAATTGAACAATGAATCAAAGGGGCGGCGATCTTATAGACAAAATGTACAACAACAAAGAGGATAAACAATATTCATAAATAAGATAAATTTGGGGTGAATCTTCTTATCACCCGTGTGTACAATTAGCAACCTACAACATGGTACCTTAACTCCAATCTCTTTGCAACCTTTAAACAATAGTAAAAGAATAATTGTATAGGTTTGAGAGTAATAACCAATAGCAAGTGTCTACCATATTGAGGATAATATGGTACATACCATGGTTTAATCCTAACAGAAGGAGTTATCAGAAGTGATTTATGGATCCAGGTTATTAACGCTCAACTTTTGAGAGGTTTTATATGCCACCTTTGGAGGAGTGTCCCCTTTGAGGTCTCATTGCATGGAGTAAATAACATTCAAGGGAACCCTAGCATTGCACATTTAGCTTTATAGAGCACCTACACACGAGTGCATGGAATTTTTGTCATAACATTTAACCTAGAGGTGTTATATCCATTAATTTGTTCCTTTATTTGAAGAATGTTCCACTTTGTATGGTTTCTATCCTACTTTGTGGAGGATTCTCACCCATTTGAAGCCAAATCCCACCTAAGGAGGTTTCTTATGCATGATTTATGGAGAGGAATTCGATTTTTTGGGGTCTTATTGAGCACTTTGTGGAGTTCATTTGTATTTGGTGGATCCACTTGCTATAATGCCCACATTTTAGCATGACTTTGCATGCATTGGAGTTCTAGCCTTTGGTGGCTATTTTGAGACTTCTTAGCATTACTTTATCATTTCTTGAAGGAACCCCTCTTTCTTGGGATTTTATGGATCTTTGAGACTATACATGTAGCTTTTACCACCCTATATTGAGTCTAGAAACCCTCCCATACCGTCACTACATGTGTCTAGTATAACCATGCAAAACTCCAGTCCGTACAACGACCCATTGAAAACAATTCAACGTTGGCCCCATTCGGTACATTAATTATTCTATACATTATTCAAAATTAAGAAAAAAAATATACTTTTCTTTACATTATACAAATCCACTAATTAGTATTGAAATATCCCAAAAAATAACACATAAATCTTATAACTTGATTTTGTGTCTTGGTTAATCGACACATGTTCGATTCAAACCATTACCACTACAACCTCGAGGAACACCCATGCTTCTACACATGTAGAACATAAGATTAGAAAACTAATTTTCAAATATAACCAAGTTAATCAACACAATGAACATATGGTACGTGAGTGCATTTACTTTAACCTATAAACATTGCATACCTCAACTTTTCAACAATTAAATATCATTCATCTTCTTCTTCATCCAACTCAACATTTGTATCAGGATCTGGTTCTGAATAGATATTGATGAAAGGATCATTCACATCATCATCATCATGAAAGTCATCTTTGCTAATATAGTCATCCATATTGTCAATGAGATCATCGTCTGCTACATTTGCATGATCAACCTCTTCAACTTATTCATCTAACACATAGACTGTAGCCTGATCTGAATCATCATCTTCTTCTTCTTCTCCATGATTATCTTCATCATCTAGTACATGATTATACTTTACTGGTCTTCCTCTTGGATCGTAACGAACAACGTATGAGCAACCTGCTTTACCTGGTACCTCAGAGTAGTAGACTTGCTCACATTGACTTGGAAAAACATAAGGCTCTGTACCCGGTTCAAATGTCCTTGTATTAACCATGGTAAATCCATTAGCATGCTCAATAACAGTTGTTTTAGGATCACATTCATGCATCCGTAGCCTGTACCACTTCACCTCAAACAAAACTATTTAAAAGGAATTAAAATCACACTCAAGAATGTCCTCCAAATATCCATAGTACCTATTCTCGGTTTCTTCTGGATGTCTATCACTTCTAGAGGAAACATTGGTGACCTTAAACACTGCAGTTATCCCACAATCCGAGGTTTTCCTGTTATCATCCAACTTTTTGATACGAAATTTACGACCATTACACCACATAGCCTTGTGATGTTTCAACTGCAACATTGACAACATGTTACAAATACATTGTGAATTAATAAACGTCATATAGGAGCAGGAAAATTTTTAGGGGCAAAATTTCACCAATTGGCTATTTTTCGGGCATTTTTTCAAAAAATAAATTCGCTATTTCGTCATTTTTAGTCTCTAATATCGCCTATATTTACATAAAATGTGTTTTTTTATCATAATATTCGCCAAAAATTACAAGTTTCAGTAGTAAATTGTATGTTTGATATTTAATATTCGCCTACCAATCTATATATGTGTTTTTTTTAATAAAAAATAATCACCTAAAATACTAAACTTAAGTATACTTTTATAATCCTTAAAAAATACCCTGTATAGGAGTTAGTAACTATAATTGAAAACTTAAACAAACGAAATGTAATCATTGGAAAAAATGGATCGAAGTAACTAGAAGAAATGTGGGTAAAAAAATTACTTTCCTTTTTATCTTTTAAACCATAGGCTAAATCAACTTCCCCTTGCGACGTAAGGTCAGGAATTTGATGTCGAAGACGATGAGCTATTTTAATCATGTTACTGACCCCTTCCCATGATAACCTACCAAATAATTCTTTACAATCTTTTATCCAATGCTCCATCCAATCAAGGTTGTTTGCAATGTATAAATGTAAAGCATCCCACACTCGACCAACTATATGATAAAAAAACAATTCAATTTCATAATTAATTAGATCATCATTAAAGGAACATAGTTTAATATAGTTGAAAATGCATAATTATTAAAAAGAGTTAAAAAACAGTATGATAATATAAAATTGGAAAAAATAAATGTGTAACATATTAATTCAACATTAACGTATAATAATAATTACCTTTCACAGTCCTCAATGTACCTCTCCCCAGTAGGACCTCCCCTTCAAATTTGTTGATGGAGTCGAGATGCCAAATGCGAGGCACATTCATATTTTCTACTATTTCAGGTAGATATTCACTAATGTACACCATGCATTGATATACCATATATCCTTCAACCATAGAACCCTAGGGACGTGCTCTTTGTCTAACAAAATCCTTCAATGACTTCAACTGCCTCTCCAACATCCACATCGACCTTGTGTGTACTGGTCCACATAATTCAATCTCCTCAACTTGGTGTATGAGGTAGTGTTCTTGTGCATTGAAAAATGTTGGAGGTAGATACTGTTGGATTTCACACATTAGTCGGGGAATTTCTCTCTTCCAATGCCTTATATCTTCTTTATGGATTTCTTTTGATGAAAGCCACCTGCAAATGATGCAATAAAACAATATGTCAAGGCATATATAATATTTACGGGAAAAGCATATTATATGTCAATAAGTTCTGCTACAGACCACAGACCAAGTACATTTTTCAAGTAAAACATTACTTACCTCATGTATTTTCCAAGAACATAAATAATATGTTTTATGTTGTTGTCAAAGTCATCTAGGAGAGACAAAGGTAGAACATACTATATCAAAAAACACATAATTATTAATATTTATTTCTAGATAAGAGAATCAAATTAATAAAATAGTGCATACCAATAATGAAATATATTATAGACTAATGATTACCTTAATGAATGTATGCCAATCATGTGTTTTAACCCCTGCAAAATCACCTTTTTTCGTTAAGATATTCTTTATGTTTGACGAAAAACCCGTCGGAAACCTGATATTTTTTATGACCTCTCTTACAATATTGCTCTATTGCTCCATCAAGCACCAAGGTTGACTAATATTCTGTTGACAGCCATCGCCATTAGAATTAATGATCACACATTGCAATGCGTGATTAGATTCTTGGATGTCACTACAAATCTTTCCAATTCTTTCTTTGTCAGTCCTTCTATCTAATATTCACCATAACATTTCTGTTATGTTCTTCCCGATATGCATTGTGTCAAACAAATGAACTATTTGCAGGTGCTCGTAGTATGGCAACCTACTGAATTGAATCGGGTAAATTTTGATTCCTTGTATGCCTTAACGACATTCATGAAACATCAACAAAATCAAATTAAAACCAATTAATCAATAATGGTATAACATATCGCGTTGAACATAATTCAATACAAAAAAACAAATTGGCATACCTTGACGGTTTCTATTATATTCCACCTTCCATAGGTGAGGTGTCATTCTTCATGGTTTTTTTCCATTATCTTCTTTATCGTTAAATTTTTCTTTGTCTATAGTTCGATAACTATGGTTCTTAGGCAGAAAGTGCCTATACTCATCGAACACTTCCTTTGCTAAACTCCTTGAATGATGAGATTTTATCCTGGGACCACAAAATGGACATGCAAATTTAACCTTGGTTTGAAGACCTACAAGATATATGAATTGGTGTAGCAAATTAGCATCAAAATTTAAAATAATGCATGATATTATCAACAAATATATAAAATATTAAGGAACAAAAGAAAGTAACAACATACCACAAAAATGTGTTAACCCGGGAGCATCATGAATTGTAAATGCAAGTATTCCATGGAATTGAAATCATCTTTTCTCGATTGGTCTAGAAATATCATACATAGTGACACCAACCCATAACTTCAACAACTCATCAATAAGAGGCTCAAGATATGCGTTCATATCTTTAACCTAGTACTTGCCTAATTGGTCAAACATACATGATTAATTATATTTAGCGCCCATATGTTGTTATATATAAAAGACATAATTATCATGCACGAAACAAATCAATGAAATATTTACTGATCGGACTTTCAATTAAAAAAATACCTATTAATTAAATACCTGGAACAATCATTGCCAACATTGTGTGCTCTCTCTTGATCGACATCCAAGGAGGAAGGTTATTGTTTATAACAAAAACAGGCCACACTGAGTAGGTAGAATGAAGCTCTCCAAATGGATTGACACCATCAGCTGCCAAAGAAAGTTTAACATTACGAGGACCTTCTTTAAAAATTGGCCACTTTTCTTCGATGTATCTCAATGCAGAACCATCTACAGGCATTCGAAGAACATCGTTGTGACTTCTGTTCTTTGCATGGAAATCCATAAACTGTTCTATACTTTGACACCTGAACAACCGCTGGAAACGTGGGATTATCGGAATATAACGAAAAACTTTTTGAGGCACCTTTTTTGTCACTTTATCGGTTCGATACCTACTTGTTTGACATTATGGGCATTCATTTTCTAATGCATATTGTCCATAGTATATGATATGATCATTAGGACATGCATCAATAGCTTGATACTCCATACCAAATGCTTTCATAATGACATATATCCCTCGATATGTGCGTGGTAAAATATTTGAAGTTGGTAATAGAAAATCACCTAACAATCCACAAAATTCAAAAGAATAAATCAATGAAAACAATATTAATCATCAATATCGCATCCAAACTTTACACATTAGATAACAATAGCAACAATATAGGAAAAAAGTCAACCCTTTCTATATATAGATATTGTGAACATGCAGACAAAATAAAAATAAAATAAAAATTACATACCTTAGTATCTATGTCATACAGGTGTTTGATAATCCATTCAAAACCTTCAAGTTCAATAACAACAATATAGCATATAAAAGATTTGTTTTTTAGCCTTCATAAAGAGGTTGACGTGACTTCTCAAGTAGAGGATCAACATCATCACTATCATCTTGGTTGTCCTCATCCATTGGAGCAAATGTGTCTTGGATCAATCTATGTATCTCATCTTCCTGATTTGTGTCACTAATGTTATCTACATCCATTATATCATCAGAAATAACTACTTGATCATCTTCAATATTCTGATGTAGAAGTTTGCCAGGCCGTGAATGAGTATTTCTGCTAGTACTTGGCAAATAACTCTCTGGAACGCGACATTTTGGGGGTATTGTCTATAAATTTACAAACAACATAGAAAAATTAGTTTGTATAGAACATATAGTAAAAAAGTAAGACATTTTACTAAAATCCATGCATACATGATGAATACTACAGTGAATATTTTAAAAATTGAACCCAAAAAATAGTCTTACCAGGGGACGATATTCATAACCCCCTTCGGCATGCCCCTTCTCCCTACAATGTCTTTCAGTTGTTTCTATTAAAAGTCTTCTTTTTTGCAAGCCCCTGCAATCAAAGCAAGGACAATAACATTTTCCATCTCCTCTTGCATCTAATGCAGCTCTAAACTGAGCAAGCTTCCTTGCATTTTCATTCATAGTGACAAATCCTTGTAGTGGTACAAGTAATTGTCTTACCTACACCATACAAAACAATAACTTGTTAATTACATTAGATATTATAAGTACATTTCTGAATATAGTATATTATAATCCAATATTTTCTATATTTATAAAGAAAAACATGAAGACTAAAGTAAATATGAATGGAAAGATGGTTATAAGTTGGTTGTGAGAAAGTGAATTGAGAATGGAAAGATGGTAAGTTAATATAATCTAACATTTAATGTGAACACTTGGAGGGAGATTGTACCCATGCAGTGGTTGTTATTTTAAATAAATATTCTTTCCATATTTTTAGGAATGCATTGTATCAAGAGCACTAAAATTAGAAGTGGTTCTGGTTGGTTACTAAAAAAAATGGTAAATGTCAAATGTTAAGGAACCAAAAATATTGGAAAATTGATAACTACTTGTATAGTTTGAAGACCTGATCATATAGTTTGGCCACCAAAGAGGGTAGGCTCTTAACCAATATTGTAGAAGAAAGGATTGTAATAGATCCAAAGCATTATGTATGTCAAATGTTATATAGGACCGCAAACACACTAGAGATAGTACCAATTGCAAGAGAAAACAATTTCAAATATGCCATTTTCAAAAAGCAAGTTAACATGACCTAAGCCAAAAAAACAAGTTCTTGAAAAAAATATAGCAAGTTAAATGAAAATGATAGCAAGTTCTTGAAAAATATATTAGAAAGGCAAAAAACAAGTTAACATGACCTAAGCCAGCTCATTACTAAACAATATTAAAATCTAACCCTTATAAAAATATAGACAAAAAATTACACATTACTAACCTTGCAAGTTCAAAATCAGAGCTATGCAGAATATCCAAGCTCATACAATCACCCTGCAAGTCCAAAATCCGTGCTCAATGTGACGCAAGAAAAGAAAATGTGAAAATCATGGTGAGAGTGTGTAGTTTATATAGCTCGACATTTGTCCCTGTTGCCACGAAAACTGAAACCTAGATTTTTTGTCCCTATATCGACGAATGTTCGTGGAACTTTAAAAAATGTGGATATTGCCACGATTTTTCCACCCTGACAAAAAAAAAGTTAAAAAAACATTTTTTGAACCCACGAATGTTGAAAACGTGGAAAAGTTTCGTGGAACAATCCGCCCATATGTAGTAGTGTGTTCAGTCGGTCATTACTACCATGGATCTGCACTGTATTGGTCGGCAGCCATGTTGTACTTCATATGAGATTGTCAGTTCATAGTCAGTTGTACTGCAGCAGTGTCCTTTGTCCGACAAGTCTATTGCCATTACTTCCATCAAAGCACTTCACCCGTCTATCTTCAACAGCTTCATGCTTTGGGGGGCATTCTGTTACACCCAAAATCTACTCATCATAAGATTCAGTGTATACAACCCTGAAGATATCTTGACTAAGTGATCAACCAGAGAGGATTTGTACCCAATTGTGCTAGGTTTTGAAGGGTCGTCACAGGCTGCACATGAGCAACATGTGACGTCGCGCCTTGCCTCATTACAGGGTGCGACGAGGTCAGTTAGATGGAAAAAATAGCTTCTTCAAGGTCCTTCTCGAAGCTTGCTGACTTGGGACCCTATCCCTGACCTCTTGGAGGAGCTGGCACTCGGTTCCTAATACTTTGGAGGGATCCCTTAAGCCTCTCCTACCATCTCTCAACCTATCATATCCATACCCTAAATGAAGCTCACTCCTATCCCAAAGGGAGGAAGTCTATGGTATCTACATGCTGGTGAAATCACCCTTGGAACATCTCCACTCACCTATTGGAGAACTCATACTTCCATGGAAAGATATGGCAATTGGCTTTGTTGGAGAAGGGCTACAGTGTTAAGCCTTGGTTGTAGTTCTATAGCTCTATTATGTACTTCCCTCATTTTACAGTAATACAAATGCTTTCCACCAATATTGTTCATGTGTGCAATGATATTGAGTAGTTTACCTACTTAACTGTTTACTTAGATCTCTTATTGTATAGTTCCCTTTTACTTGTTTCTCTTATTTCTTGTCTTGACAGGTCTTGCAGCTTGGATCTGACGATCATGGGACGTGGAGCAGTATTCAGGAGAAAGGATTGCGAAGTGAAAGGTAAGACATCTAATACTCGATCCTTAAGTAGAGCTAGGAAATGCATTGGTAGTCTGTTCTATTTGTTCTAGACTCACTTTGAGCTAGGGAGATCCTGCTCGCGTCCGCTTAAGTGGATTGTCCGATAACACCATTTAAGTCCTCATGATAGAAACTCAAATCCACCTAGACTGACTTGAATTCACTGGAAAAATACTCCAAATCACTGGAGATCATGAGAACAACTCAAATTCCATTTGTACTTGGATTCACCCATAAATCACTCCAACTGACTGATGACAACTCGAATTGACCCAAAATTACTCTAACTAACTAAGGATAACTCGAATTGAACCAAAATTACTCTAATTAACTGAGAATAACTTGAATTAACCCAAATTACTCTAATTAACTGAGAATAAATCAAATTAACTAGAAATATGACTCCAAATCACTGGTAGGTTAACTCGAATTATTTTGGGGTTACCAAAGAATCAAGTGCATGGATAAAAATAGTCAAAGAGGGAACATAAGGTAAGAGAGATGAGAGAGTGGGTCCCACTAGCATCATAAAGTGAAATATAGACTCCATACTAAAAAATAATCAAAACTAGGAATCAAAGAGGAATGTTAGGGAGAGAAACAACTCCTAGTCCCCAACCCCCTCGCATGTGGAATCCATGACCCCCCATTCTCTTTAGTTGTCCATGTTGAGTTAGTAATTTATTTAATAATAAAATAATAATAATAATGTACAAATATCAATGTCTAGGCACCTAATTCCACAATAATAACGATAGCAATATCACATATGTATAGGGTTTAGCATCGGGGAATTACATCCCCTACCCCTTAAAAAAATGCATTGTCCTCAATGCATACTTATGCCTTTACAAAATTCCAAAATAAATATGGCATGCCTCCCTCATAACATCTTCCAGTTCCCAAGTAATCAACCAGAGTAGTCGCAACTCATTTCTTCACCATCTCCTTCCCCTTTTGTCTACACTACCAGGTGAGTTGTGACTACCTGCTCTCACCATGACCCTTCGGATATCACCACCCTTACCCAATGGCTTTATGTGCTAGACTAGGGACAAGTAATGGTCCGCGAGGAAACAAAGGTAAACAACCATAAACTAGAGCAGCTTGAATTTCTTCCCAATATGGAAACTATTTGTACCAAAAAATCCCCTTTCGGATCCACCTGAATCACATCCCAATATATCACATGATTATTATCAAATATATACTTTTCCAACAAAGATATATGAAATACATCTTCAACAAGATACATAAATCACATTCTAATCAATCACATGATTAGTGTCAAGTATATACTTTTCAAAAAAAGATACATGAAATACATATTCAACAAGATATATGAAATGCATATTCAACAAGATACATGAATCACATTCCAATCAATCACATTATTAGTGTAAGGTATATACTTTTCCAACAAGATACATGAAATACCACAAAGATACTGTTTCAACAATGGTACATGAAATTATAAGGTTTTCTTAATATGTATTGCAACAACAACACCATTCATTTAATGCTCCTTTCTCTACATAAGGAGGACATACATTAAATAATAATATTATTACATCTTTAAGGCTAGGCTATCGTGAATATTATCTTTTCATGAGAGGAACAATTCCCATAAGCATAACTCATATACCATTAAAATGGCTATACCAACTATGCCACATGTTCATCATACATCTATGTTCATCATTATCTTTAACCATTAGGACATCATCACTTACCATTACATATACACACATAGGATGCACATTTACTTTAAAACCATACCATGACTTATTGTGCACTTAGAATGATGCCAACTTATATGCTAGAGTCACAAAATCACAAGTTAGGTGATGAGTGTATGCATGTAACACCATAACACCCAACCCTTTAAACACATAAGCATGTAATCACTTATCAACATGAATACCCATAACCTGCATGTAATGACATATTAACTCTAGGTACGTCACAACAATATAAACAATGCTAATGTATGCAACATTGACTATTGTACAAACATATTATGTCTTCCAGTTACCAACCTGGAAAGACCGACAACTTACACATTAACATCAATTACATGAACTACATCTCAACAATACTTTTACCACATATCAAGAGCACACATAAGAGTACTTGGATTATTAAGAGTACTTGACATAGTCACACAGAACAATCATATCATACCAGTGATCTTATTTATCCATATTTATCATCAACATGTTACCAAGCAATATAAACAAGCTATTATTTACCCAAATGTTTCCCATAGGAGTAATTCCTCTCATGCTCCTTGTTCTAGTTCATTTAACTAGTCAATTCATCACATCAAGGTACATGTATCTATATAAGATAATATTCAATTCAAGGCATATGACAAGAACACACTATTCAATTCCAATAACATGCACCTACTATCCAATTCTCATGCACACAATCGCTCATGCAATACCATTCCATTTCTAATACATACAATATGCAAGCACTATGCAATCTCATTGCGTGTCTCATGCATACCGTTGCATATCTAGTGCATTCACTTAATAAAAGAAATTATTGTAAAGGGATTAGGGTTATGCCCTTCATTACCTATCTCATATCTAGTATACATATATCAATTTAATACATAATAACATTTGCAACCATGCAAACCATGTAAAGGGATTAGATTTACGACCCTCATTTCCCAACCCATGGTATATCAAATCCAATGCATATTATTTATATAATTTACCCTGCAATGTAACATGCGGTAAATATGCAATATTAAGTCAATTACCCAATGAATAATAAATTCCAACTCCCATCTATTATAAAATGAATAATATTATAGAATGCATAATATTATAAAATGCCTTCCAATACTAAATCAATGTCACACAACAAATAGGCAAATCGCAATATTAAACGTATTCCAATATTAAACCAATGTAACGCACAGTAAATGTGCAATTGCAATATTAGTGCATAGTAAATGCATTCCAACATTAATTAATTCAATGCATACCCAAGCATATGAATGCAATATATGTACAAGGATTAGGGCTTTGCCCCTCATTTCCCGGATTACTCATTAACATAAAATCTTGCACAATGCAACCTATGTAAAAGGGATTAGGGCCTTGCTCCTCATTTCCCGGATTACTCAATACACATACTAAGCATGCACTATTCATGCATTCACACCCAATTCATATCGATGCAACGCATAACCAACACATAGTATGTAGGCATATTCCTTGCAATTACCAATCAGGATAATTCCGAGTAAATATGCAAATTTCCAATTTCCAATGCAACTTACCATACAATAACTAATGCCTAATAATAATGCATTTACGAGTTCATTCCAATGCATACTATTTCGATGCATGTAGTATTCAATCATTATGCAATCCCAATCATTATCCAACCTGTGCATAATATTTATATAATTTACCAACAAATGCATGTAATATTCAATCATTATGAAATCCTTAATCACAGTAACACAGTGAATATGCAATCACCAAAGCATTATATATTTGTCATGCACAATAAATATGCAATATTAATTAATTCTAAAGCATACAATTTATGTGCCGGTACCATTGAGTTTCCAACACAAGGTATTTGTAATGTCCCTTTTTAATAATTTTATTAAAAGGACCAATTTTTCACTTTTTCCCCAAATTCGACCTTTGACTGGTTTTGATGCCTAGGTCTCCAATTTGCCCCAAATGCTCCCAAATATTCCGTGAAGATATATGGATGATGTTAGAAAATAAATATGTGTTTCATGTATGCTTTTGGACCTTTAAAATACTTCTTCAAATCCTCTTTCAATTCTGGCCAATGTAGGAAACTTTACTAGTAATTTCCCTTTGACTAGTATTGGTCTCTAGGTCTCCAATTGGCTCCAAATGCCTCTAAATATTCAGTGAAGGTGTATGAATGATATTTGTACTTGATTATGATTTTCATGGATTATTTATGACCATCAAAATACTTCTGCAAACTGGTTTAATATTCTAGACAAAGTATGGAATTTAACTAGCCATTTGGGGTTCAAATCCCCCCAAGGTAAGTACTGAAAATGACTCTCCAAATGCCTCCAAACTCACTCGAAATTCTGAACAAAGGTAGGGGATGTCTGAGGGACATTATTTAGGTCTCATTTGCACCATTAATCAATTATTAAGTTTGTTCTCATCTTCTCCCAAACAACAGCAAAAATCACTAGTTCTGATGGTCAATACTGAGAGGGGGAGGTGAATCAGTATTGATATTTTTTTACCAATTAAACCATTTATTAAACTTTAACCAAAATATGGAATAAAAAAGAGACACTGAAACAAATATTTTATCATGGAACCCCAATTGGGTAAACCACCAACGCTTTTCTATTATCTGCAAAATTGCTTTTTATACGTTGCAATAGAATTTGATTGGCACCAACAAATCAGGATGCACCAACACCCTCAATTCACCAGCACCAACTGGTAGGAGGCTATGACCCCCTGTTTAGTCAGCGACAACTGACAAGGAAGAAACAAATCCCTTTCGCAGCCACCGACCCGCCCTAGCACCACCCTGCCGCCCTTAAGATATTACGTCTCCACACGCTTCCAGGACTGCATCGATCCCTTGGCATTACTTCTTCTTCAAGTAGTGAGATGAAGAAATCGAGACACATTACAAATGATTTCTTCTTTTCAATATATATTTCTCTAATGGCATTTTGAAATGTCACACCTTTTCGAAACAACACACCTAAAAAAAAATGATATAATAATAAAATTCATTTATTATTATTATTATTATTAATATATAACTATATATATATATATATTATTGTTTTATTTAACCCCAATAAAAAAATGACTTTATATTAAAAATCATTTCCCCTTTTTTTTATCAAAACTAAACACATTTTTATTTAATTAATTAAAAACTTTTAATTAATTAATAATTTGTGTTTTATGAATTAGCTTTAATCCTTCATGTTTCATGAATGCTTTAATCAATTCGACAAGTCCACTGCCACATCAACCAACTCAACGCCATCTCAGCATCTGCCACGTTGTCGTCATGCCATCTCAGCATCTGCCACATCGATGCCATCTCATCTTCATGTTATTGTCATTTTAATTATTTATCCATGCAGCAAGCCACGTGTAGCAAAAGGATAGGGGGCCTGATAGGTCGTCCCGGGTGTTGGGCTGGTGATCTTCTCGTGGAGTCCATACACCCAGCACCCCCGCCTATCCTTTGTACTATGCGTCAATAGGAATAGTATTGACCAGTGTATATAAACCCATATGACTCTTTTCTCTGCGGCAATGTGGTATATATCCCAATGCAATGCAATCTTAGCCGTTGATCGTCACGATCAAACGGTTCCTGAGTTACGACAACATTTGGCCATTCTTTTTCAAGCTTAAAAGCTGCCAAAACTACTCTCGATGGCAGATCTCCTTCCTGCACTGACAACTCGCCAACACCTTCCTTTGAATACGGAAAAGTTCTTTGATCTTGGGTTCTATTCCTATCGGATGGCAATCCTTTCTGGAAATAATTCTAAGACTTCTGATCAACGGTGGCCTTAACCTGGACACTAACATATTGGCCTTCACTGTTCAAATCTCGTTTCTTTGCAAAGCTCCCATCACCAACCGTCTACTCTGAGCTTTGGTAATGACTTTCTGGATATTCATTACCTTGTGGTTGCAAGTAATATCCACCATCAGACTGAGCATCATGAGATTGTGAAACATACACTGCCTCGTCCTTGCAACCCTGTGCATAGCGCGTTTGGGGATTTAGTTGTATTTGGAAGTCCTTCTTCTTTTCTTGATTGCTATTGTCTTCACATTTTAAGAGAGAAATCCTTGTGGGAGCACGTCTTCGAAGGTGAGACTTCATGGTTAAACTATGAATCAAGCTCCAGTCAACGCACTCGCACAGAGGAGAGGGAAATCTTCAATGCTCAAAAAAGAATTCGTATCCTTCACAAAATTAGAGCTTCCTTCAGATTCTTAGGAGATGAGAAAGTATCTCCACCACGTTTCACTTCAACATTGCAACGACATACTCTACCACCACCGAAATTCTCCAAAGCATAGATTCTGTCAATGGAGTAACTTTCCACAATTTCCTTCAGTCTTCAATATACTCCAAACATATTTAATTTCGACCATATACTTCAATACTTTAATATATTTAGCTCAGAATCCTCAACCTCACGTAGTCCCTGGAGAGCAAATCGTGGGTGGACTTAGCCTCAAGAAACTCACATGAATTATGCAGCTTCACAATGGAATTCTCAACGCAGGTCTTTGTTGGCTTAAACTTTTGTTCACCAGGTATCTCCAATATGACCATCTCACTTGTAGCAGAAGTCAACTGATCTTTAATTCATTGTTTTGCAGCCTCAATAGGAGTGTCGATATGCTATTGCACTCCATCGTCATTTTCATCCGGTCTTCTTCATTTCAGTTGTTTCCTCAATCTAGGTATCACATCAAGCTTGCTTAAATAAATCAGATCCTGTATCATTCCTGTGCAGCCAAAAACAGCTGAAACAACCATCTCTGTCAACATCTAGTTGTCTATGATTTTGCTGCCCTGTTATCATTTTGTTGTGCTGCCCTATCATGGCTAGTTGCCACTACCACTTATGATTGCCATCAATGACAACAATCTGCCATATTGCCAACAATCTCCCCCTTTGGCATTGATGACAATTACCAGACTTTTCTCCCCCTCTGACATCAAAGAAAAAGGGCTAAGCTCCCCGTGACAACAATCACTGGCTCCCCCTATCCAGATGCATCACGCATTTTTTGTTTTAATTTGGAGAGGGAATTACACCCAACTTCTGCCTAAGATGCTCAAACACATCCATGTTCAAGGGCTTAGTAAATATGTCTGCCACTTGTTCCTGTGTCGGAATATATTCAAGTCTGATATTCTTGCTTGCAGCTTGTTCTCTCAAATAATGATATTTTATAGGAATATGTTTTTCCTTGGAGTGTTGGACAGGTTTTTTGGACAAACTTATGGCATTTGTGTTGTCACAATGGATGATAATAGGTTCTTCAAACACAACCTTAATATCTTGTAGAGTTTGTTTCATCCATTCGACCTGTGTGCAGCACTCTTCTGCTGCAATGTACTCTGCTTCAGTGGTGGATAGGGAGATTGAGGTCTGTTTTTTACTTATCCAAGAGACAAGAGATTCTCCCAAGAAAACGGCTCCTCCACTTGTGCTCTTCCTATCATCTACACACCCAACCCAGTCAGCATCTGAATAGGCTCTTAAAGAGAAGAATTTCTTGCTTGGATACCAGAGTCCAAAGTTTATAGTTCCTTTTAGGTACTTGAAGATTCTCTTTACTGCTTGAACGTGATTCTCTTTTGGTGCTGATTGGAATCTAGAAACCATCCCAACAGCTTGCCTAACATCTGGCTTGGAGGCTGTGACATATAGCAGACTTCCAATCATTGACCTATAGGTTTTTTTATCAACATTTTTGGACTCATCTTCTTTACTAAGATTACATCCCACAGTCATAGGTGTACTCACTGGTTTACAATCTTCAAATTGGAATTTTCTGAGCATATCTTTTACATATTTAGTTTGATGTATAAAAATTCCCTCATTGGATTGTATTATTTGCAAACCAAGGAAGAAGTTGAGTTCTCCAAGCAGAGACATCTCAAACTCCTGTTGCATCAATTTGGCAAATTCCTTGCTCATCTTTTCATCATCACTTCCAAATACTATGTCATCAACATAAACTTCTACGATAATCATGATATCATTTACAGTTTTATAGTAAAGATTATTGTCTACTGATCCTCTTTTAAAACCTTGTAATTGCAAGTAGGAATCTAGTCTTGCATACCATGCTCTAGGTGCTTGTTTTAGCCCATAGAGTGCTTTTTTTAATTTGCAGACATAGTCTCCTTTATCCATCAACTCAAAACCTTCTGGTTGCTCAATGTAAACCTCTTCTTCTAAGTATCCATTAAGGAATGCTGACTTGAAATCCATCTGATATACTTTCAACTTTTTGTGACTAGCAAAGGCTAAGAACATTCTAATTGCTTCCAATCTGGCCACAGGTGCAAAAGTTTCTTCAAAGTCAACTCCTTCAACTTGGGCATAACCTTTACACACCAATCTGGCCTTGTTCCTTGTTTGTGTCAGAAATTGTTACTAAGTCTAAGGTAACAAGCCAACACAATCTCAAAATAAAAATCAATCCAAACTAGGTTTTTAGGGTTTTGTTTTGTAGGTTTTGGTTAAAAACTTCAAAAGCATAAGGGAATACATTCAACAGATAAGTAAAAACTAATTCATATACATATATCCATGAAGATGCATATATATCTCAGGAATCCAATAAAAGATTGCAATGAAGTTCATACAATAAAAGACAAGCACCACTGGAAATTATACCTAAAACCAGAAATGAATTTGTCAATCAAGAAACTATATAAGTTTAAAATGAAGCCAACACATATCAGAAGTGGAATAAGGAGTTATATATTCATAGTTTCATCAAAAATGCAATATGAGAGTTTGCAATACTTAGCAGTGAACAAGTCTGGATGAAAGCACAGTTTGCAGACCTCCTCTAGCTCCAAAAATTCGAACCCTTACAATATCTTTTCTCCCTCTCTAAATAGTTTTTCATCTCCCAAAAACAGTTAGGGTATTTCCTACTAATCCTCCATCGAATGACTAAGACTAGGTAAAGTAGCATTTACATTTTTACAAATTACAATTTTGCTAAAAATAGCAAATCTTTAACAAAAAACATTAAATGAACCTAACTGCCTTAGATCTCTTTCGATGCCTCCACAAGCAAAGAGATGCCATCTGGACTTGAGGATCTTTTCTTCACTCTTTTGTGCTTTTGCTCCAGCTCAGCTATCCTTTTGTGTAGGTGTTCATTTTCATGCTGCAAGGTTTGAACTGTCTTTTCTAATTCTGAGCAATTCCTGTCAGCAATCCTTTTTCTTCTGAGTGCCTCCTTTGCATCAATCACCAACTCCTGAAAATTGTCATGAGTATCTTGAAGATCTTCTCTCAATCTTCTATTTTCCAACATTAGACCATCGTTAACTTCCTGCATGTAGCTCATTTGATGCTTGTACTGTTTGACAGTCTTCTTCAAATTCTCCTTGTCAGAATTAACCATTTTTTCTATTGCAGCATCCTGATCTTCACTTGGTTTCCAAAACATGTCAAACTTCTTAAACATTAATTCCTCTGTCAATGGCTTTACAGCAGTATCTTCAATGGTAGGGTTTGAAACACCTATTACCTGTGCTGATTTAATATCTTCTGTTAACAATTTTCCAGAATTGTTTTCAACAATGGATTTAGAGCTTTCTTCACCTGTTACATTTACAGCCCCAAAATCCTCTCTTTTAACTGAATGCAATTCATTTTTCTTTGATTGCTCCTCCATGGATTCTTCATCAGAAATGGTCACCTTATCAGTTTTCAATTTTGGATTTAACAGCTTTTTCATGCTTAATCTTAATTTGTTTTTAGACCTAGTTTTAGGTCTCCATAAAGAAGCTGCCTCTGCCATCATTTTAAGTTTCTTCCCTTGATATTGGATAGATGCTAACTCTACCACTTCCAACTTTTTGATCTTGCTCTTAAGCTTTGTGGACTTATCCTTTCTAGCATGATTTTCTTTAATCTTAGTTTTAACCTCTATCTCAGGCCTAAACTGTTCTTCTTCTAACATATAGCCCTCATCATCTGAGAGGACTGTGATGGGGCTTCTTGGCTGGTTATGAACTTCTACTTTTGCTACAGGAATCACTTTGATATCAATATTCTTCTCTTCCTGAAAATCTGCTATCGGAGATGACTTCTTTTCAAGAAATTCCTCTTCCTTTTTGTCATCAAACAATGAGAACTCGACCTTATTGTGCTTTGAAAATTTCTGAGGCTGACTGTCATTCTGTCCTTCATCTGCTACCTGCTTTGTTCCCTTCTTAACTTTAATTTCATGTTTCTTTGCAGCTTTAACTGAATGCCCTAATTTCTGTATCATTACTTTTCCCTTATCAGTTTGTCTTTTGGATTGTTGGTCTTCTCCTTTAGAATGAATCCCTGACCAAAACAAAAAGAAGTCCCAAGTTTTTTCCTCATGCTGCAACACTGTAGAGATGATTAACTTGATGAGACCGTGATGAAACAATGATTGAGAAGTATGATCATCCTACTGTTTAATTTTGCTTGACATTTTCTGCAGGCTTTTGAAGAAAAAGAATGGCAAATTCATTTTAGACACCCCTGCCATGTGCTGTAGGAACCTGAGATGGTATTTGAACACTAATGAGTACCTCCCTTCACAAGTTACATAACTCTGAAGAATCCTTATAGGTTCAATCCATTCCCTCCTGAAATTATGTATGAGAATACCTTTGTTCCAGTCAGGAACAACATTGGGCAATAAGTATCTTTGAGGATCAAACTCAAAAGGAGACTTCTTAAACCAGAGCTCGCCCTCATTACTAATTTCAGTGGCTTCTGAAATTAAATCTACAGTCAATTTGAATCTCAAAGGATCCATTATGATCATCTCATTCTTAAGTCCTTTGGCAAAATTGCAGGATACTTGAGCATTAAAACCATCTATCTTCTTGAAGAATTTCAACCATCCTGCCTGTTGGAACATCTCTGCACAATCTGGAAGTTTTTGAATCCATGTCAAGTCTGTTGGTTCAGCCCTATTAACTTTACCACTTTTACTGCTTTTTCCCATATCTTTCTTTTCAAGGAACTGGAACAGTCTAGTTTTAGGTTTCAGAAATGTATTATAAGCTATTTTCTGGGCAAATAATTCTGCAGGTTATGACAATTTCAATGATATTTAAATCACCTGCACAAATTAACAAACCTCCCTGTGTAACCTGTATCAAGCTAGCAGACTTCCCTCTGTGTAAAAAAACTGAGTTCTACAGATAATTCTGTGAGTTTTTTCGACGCCCTATTCTGATTAGGTCATAAGAGAAACAGTCATGCAAATTCCTCCTATCAGGCTTCAGGTAACTATTTTAGTGATGAATTCTTCATCCTTTCATTCTATTACATCCTTCTCAGCAACCAATTTTTTTAGAAGAACACGCAGCAGCAAAAACCCAAATTCTCCAGCTATAAGGGTTATACGTAATACCTGTCAATTACTCATCCATCGTGGCGTAATGTCTTCAATTTGGGGTGTCAATAATGTTCTTCTTCGAGCACAGGTGTCCTCCTAACGATTTTTTGGCTGCAGGTGAACGAATTCAAAAGCCCTAATTTCTGCTGGCACCAGAATCACAGCTGTCTCCTTCCACAGTAACGTAATCCAACGTTCAACAGTGAAGTCTCCTCCTCAAACACTAACTCCTTAGTGATGATGCGTGTGACAAGGGAAAATTGACAGCTAAACCCGGAATTGGCTGGTCTCTGTGCAACTGAACCCGCATAACCTGTAATGATGCCCTTGTCTTCTCTTCGTGATTAACAACCACCTAACATCATGCTCAAAATGCTGCATACACGTGTTAAACACTTCACACAATGCGATTAGATACTCACACTCTTCATGATGATTGAAATCAGATCGAGAATTTACAAAAAACTCATGCCACGATATTCCTGTAGCGCACTCTGTGTTAAACTTTGGTGTAGCGCTACAAGAATATCTTTTAACCAAAAATTAGCAATTTTCTAACTTTTTGCCAACTTGTCAGAGATTTTGGCAGCTATTTGGTTTAGGACATTAGTTTAGCTACTCTCTAAAGTCATTAATGATTCTCCTTTTGAATATATAACTCTCATTGACCCACTTTTTAATATAAAAAATGACCAAAATCAAATGAAATCTGAAAGGACTGGGTTCAAACTTTATTCAATCATTCATAAGGTTCTTAAGAAGACAAAAACCAAAACTGAAAACCAAAAATTAACTAAGGTAGACTCAAAAAACAAACCAAAAATTGGAGAGAATGACCAAAAATGCAGAAAAATTTACTGACTTAACATTTGGCTCCAGCTGCGGGATGAAGTCCTCCCTGTGAGGCTTCAAGAACCTGTAGACTAGTGCCTTCAGTCTTCCATTGGGTTATGGAGTCTTTATTCAGTCTCACTCACACCGGTATATACAATGAAAAGTGACCATGATCTTCATTTAACTGTAGAAATGCTTGAGGAATCGCCCATTAACAGGGCTGAGCAATTCCTCTCCTTCCAAAGACTGCAATATGAAAGTATTATTTTCCAAAACCTTAGCTATCAGAAAAGGGCCAAACCATAAATTATCAAATTTTCCATGTTTCCCCTTCTGTTCCTTTCTTGCATCCCATATTAAAACCATCTCACCTTCTGAAAAAATGTGATCTTTGATATTTTTGTCAAACCTGGTTTTCATTTTAGCTCTATACAGCTGGGCTTCTTTGTCTACCTTTTCCCTGTTCTGTTGTAACTCAATCATTTCAAAAATTCTCCTTTGCAAATCATCTGGTTCCTCTTGAGAATTTTGGAGGAACTTCATTACTGGGATTCCCAATTGTACTGGAAACACTGCTTCTGTTCCATAAACCAGCTGAAAGGGTGAAGTACCAATGGCTTGTTTTACAGTTATTCTATCTGCCCATAATGCATATTTCAACATTGAATCCCAAGATTTTTTATTTTGTTTGAGCAATTTCTTGATGCACTGAATGATATTTTTGTTAGATGATTCAGCCTGCCCATTTCCCTGAGGATAATAGGGAGTTGAGTGTTTTAGCATAATACCATTTTTCTCACAAAAGGCCACCATTGCCTTGGATTTGAATGCTTTGGCATTATCAGTAATCAATCTCTGTGGACAACCAAACCTGCTCAGAATATTATTTTCTATGAAATCCATAATTACCTTATCTGTGGCATTCCTTGTGGGGATAGCCTCCACCCACTTTGTAAAGAAATATGTGGCAGTCAAAATCCAATGATGCTGGCCTGAAGATGCTGGGTTTATTTCTCCAATAAAATCCAGACCCCACTGCTGAAAAGGGGCATTGACTACAATAGGCTTCAAAGGTAAAGACAGCAACTTCTATTTACCTGCAAACTTTTGACAAGGTATGCAAGCTCTTACAGTTTGATAAACATCTGTAAAAAGTGAAGGCCAATAGTAACCAGCTCTTAAAATTTTATAAGCTGTTGTTTTCCAGTATTTATGTCCTCCACAAACTCCTTCATGAGATTCTGAAATCACTTCCTTTATTTCAGCTTGATCTAAACACCTTAATAAGATTCCTGCTGGATCTTTCCAAAACAATTGACCTTCTATCAGACAGTATTTGGTAGTTTTCAATTTCAAGGACCTGGCAGCTTTTCTGTCTAAGTGTTCTGGACATTGTAAAAATAACAGAAAATGGACAATGTCAGCATACCAATCTGAAGATGAATAAGAATCCATGATTCTTTCTTTTTCCAGAATTATTTGATTTTCTTCAGGTGCTGATTCTTCTGTCATAGCATGTAATCCTAATGCCTGACAATTTGAGTCAGCCAGCAGTTTGGCCAATCCTTGTCCTTTGACCAGCTTAGTAGGTCTGATTTCCACTTCATATTCCATAATTTTGGCAATCCATCTTCCCCTCTTTCCTTCACTATCAGGCTGTGTCAAAACATCCTTCACTGCAGCATTTGGAACAAAGGAAACAACCTTGGAGTGTAAAATATAGATTCTGAAAAATTTTAAAGCCTTTACCAGAGCATAGGCTTGTTTCTCCAAGATACTATATTTCAGCTCTGAATCTCTAAGTGTTTTGCTGAAAAAGGCAATTGGTTGTTCCAATCCCTCTTCATTCTTTTGAAGTAATACAGCAGCAATAGTGTCCTCTGAGGCAAAAGAAAATGTAAGAAATTCTTTGTCAAAATTTGGACTCACCAGAACAGGTGCTTCAGTCAGAGCCACTTTAATCTTTTCAAAAGCTGTCTTTGCTTCAATAGTCCACTTGACTTCTTGGTCCTTTTTTAACATGGCTGTAATTTGCTTAATGGTTTCAGCAAAATTAGGAATAAACCATCGCAGAAAATTGATTTTGCCAATAAATGATTGCACATCCTTTTTACTCCTGGGCAAGCTAATCTTCAGTATTGCTTTCACTCTCTCAGGGTCAATTCTGATACCATCAGCTGATACCAAGTGGCCAAGCAACTTACCTTCTTGCACAGCAAAATGTGATTTTTTAGGATTTAAAGATAAGCCAAATTTCCTACATTTTATGAAGGTTTGTTCTAAATGCTTTAAATGTTCATCATCAGACTTTGAGAAGACAGTGATATCATCCAGATAAATAACCACAAACTTATCTTTTTCACCCACGAATGCAATATCCATGGCTCTCTGAAAGGTTGCTCCAGCATTCATCAAGCCAAAAGGCATCTTGTCATACATAAATGTCCCCCAGGGGGTTGTAAAAGCTGTTTTTTCTTTATCATCAGGGTGCATAGCAATCTGATTATACCCTGAGAAACCATCTAACATTGAAATCCTTTGAGCTCCAACCACCTGCTGCAAAACCTGTTCAATCTTGGGGAGAGGATAATTGTCCTTTAATGATGATCGATTCAAATTTCTGAAGTCAACACATAATCGAATCTCTCCATTCTTCTTTCTAACAGGAACCAAATTTTCCACCCAAGAAGAATACCTAAGAGGCACTATTATTTTTGCATCCAACAACTTCTTTAATTCTTTTTCAATTACAGGGAATAGTGCTGGATTGATTCTTCTTAATTTCTGCCTGAAAGGTTTAACATTAGGTTTCAAAGGAACTTTGTGCTGAATAACTGCTGTGTCATAGGTTTTCAGTTCCTTGTAAGACCAAGCAAATGCATCTATATATTTTCTCAACAGCCTAATATATCTACTCCTTTGCTCAGCTGTTAGGTTTTTAGACAATTTTACCATTCTGGGCTGTTCTGCTGAGCCAATATTGTAGTCCTCTACATTGTCTTCTGAAGACTGAATTACTGGTCTGGAAGGTGTATCATCCTTAGTGAATATTCTTTCCAGAGGTACTAGACCTTTCGGAATGAAATTAGTCTTCAATTCAATAATCTTATGCCCAGCAATCTCTTCTGTAGTAAATTCATCCAACTGTTCATCCTTTTCATCCATTTCTTGATCAATTTGATTGTTTGAAAATTCATCTACCAGCTCGAGAAATTTTTTTATTTCAATGTCATCTTCAAAAACCCTCCAATGTTTCACATTATCTGGAACACATGGCCTATATCTAACTTCTATTGGATACCTTAATTGAGTGGTTTTTGGAATTCTGAAATGTGTGGCAGCCAGGGCTAAAGAATCTGCAGTTTCATTATGATTTCTGGGAATATGAGTGATATTAAATGCTATAAAATAATTTTCAAGCATATCCCATACCTCATTTCGATATACTTTCAACAAACCCTGCTTTACTTGATATTTGTTCTTCACTTGTTGAACAACTAGTTCGGAGTCGCCAAATGCAGAAATCTGTTGAATTCCTAAATCTTTTGCAGCCTTCAATCCCAGTAGCAGGGCCTCATACTCAGCAGTATTGTTGGTGGTAGCAAATTCTAACTTGTACATAAGTTTCACCATTTCACCTCCAGGAGAAATCAATAAAACTCCAGCTCCAGCACCTTCTTTGCATGAAGACCCATCAAAATACAACTGCCACAATACATCCTGCTCTTCTTGACTGTGTTTTACAGGCTGATCTTTTTGTACTTGTAACACACCAGCAGAATTCTCTTCTTCACTAAACTGTAGTATGCATGAACCAAGGTCTTTATCCACAGAATACATTGGGTGATTTGTAGGGTTTTTCTCATCTGTGACTATGTAAGCCAACTGTAACTCTCTATAAAGTCTTCTATTTTCCCCACCAAAAACAGGAATAGTTGCATAAGAGAGGTCCATCTGTAATGTTCCTCCAACTTTCTTAGCCCATGACCTAGACAGAAGTAAGCCAAATTTGGGTGTGATGTCAGCTATCACAACATCCATTATTACACTTTTCATGGGTAACTGAGTAAGATTGACAACCATATCTTTTATCACTCCTAGACATTTTACAGCTCGGGAGTCAAAGGCATATAGATCATGGTAAGGCTTAGTGACATTAAGGCCCAGGGCTTCCATCACAGATTTTGACATCAAATTATGAGATGCTCCTGAATCTAGTAGACAGTTATGAATCATCTGCTCATGCACAGTCAGAGTTATATAAAATGGAGGAGAAGCACCAGCTTCATTTTCAGTCTTCTCAGCTAAAGCTGATCCAATAAAAATTCTAGGGTTTTCTTCCTGAAGATTCACTGTATCTGAAACTGGCTGATTATTTGGCATATTCATTACCTTCAAAACTGTATTCTTGTATGATGGATTTTTTATAAGCTCAGAAAATGGCACAGGAATTTTAAGTTTTCCTAACTCATTTTCCAAACTAAAATTTTGACCTGACCTATTCACCTCTTCAATTTCTGTATTCTTCTTAGGTTTTTTCTGCAGGTTGCTTCTTTTCTGCTACAGGATCAACAATTGGTTTATCAGGAATAGCTGGAGCAGGAACAGCAGCTTTCTTCTTAGGATCTTGAACTACTTGTTTCGGTCCAGTTCTGAGATTAATAATTTTCTTAACTCCATTCTGATTGGTAGCAGCATTTACAGCAGTTTTTTCACGTTCCAAATCATCTTCAACCTCATATAAATCAGCATCATAATATTCAGAATTAAAAAAATCTTCTTCAGTAACAAAGCCTGTAAACATTTTATCTCCAATGTGATTCATGTCCTGATCAGTCTCAGTTTCTTCAAAAAGCAGCTGCTGATCAATTTCTTCTTCATCAACCAAATTATTTTGGAAAGGTGGGGGCACTTTCTGATCTTCATTTTCTCTCCTTTCTTGCTGGATGTCATTATTTCTTCGTTCCCTTGGCATGAATCTAGGTGCAAATTGTCTTCTAAACTGATTTTGATTGTTTGGATTCCTCTGAGCTTCTGGAGCAGGTTTAGCAGAATTCTTTTCAAGCTCTAGTTTATTCAACTTTGCAGTAAGGATCTTAACCATTTTGGCCATCTCATCTATCTTGGCCTCAGCAGATTGAGAAGCAGAGCCTGCTGTGACAGCTTCTTTCTTTCCCTTTCTTTCATACAGCTGCTGAGATGTTTCATTCTTAAGTCTATTTGAAGCTAACAAATTAGACTCTACCTCTAGGGCTGCATCTTGCATGTTCAGCAGGGTGATAGGTCTCCTCTCTCTGAGTAATAGAGAAAATTCATGATCAAAAGCATTGGCATAGGTCAACTTGGCTGATGTTTCAGTGGGTTTAATTTCTGCTGGAATTCTACTATACATCTTATTAAACCTCTTGGAAAAATCTGCAACAGTCTCATCTTTCTTTCTTCTGAGAGCTCCAAATTCGGTTATGTAATATGTGTGATCTTTCGTATCTCCCCATTGTCTCATGAAAAGCTCATGGAGTTCTTCAATAATAGTAATGGAGTTAGCAGGCAAATCTCTAAACCATTTTCTTACATCACCATCTAGACTCTGAACAAAAACCCTCATCCACACATCTTTAATTTCAATATTCTGATTGTCAGCATAACTCATAAAAGCCTCCCAATGTTCCTCAGCAGTATTTTCCCCTTGGCCATTAAATCTAGGCATATATTTCTGATAATCCCCTCCGGGCAAAGCATGTAGAGGCTGAGGTAAAACTAATGGTGCATACCTAGCTGCTACCATTCTGTCCATCATATCCATAGGTGGATTTTGGGCTGCCATTGTGGACTGAAGTTTAGATTGAGGTTTCAAATTAGGTTTTGAAAAGGAAGAAACTTGACTGGACCCTTTTTGAAAAGTATTCTTTCCTAGCTTCAACTGAAAGATTGGTATTTTATCAGGGGAAGAAGTTTTAGCTTTCAAGAAACTTTGAGGATTAGTGAAAACCTGGAAAGTGTTCTCAGAGAAGATAGGTTTTGAACACGGTGAAAATTCAGCTGGGTCTAGTAATTCACCCAACTGATGAGAATCACAGAAAGTTGGCAAAGATTGAGATTTTCTGAGTTTGTTTGCTGTTTTCAAAATCTGCTCAGGGTCTGTCACACCCAGATTTAATGGAGAAACAGGCTTATTCCTGGCCCCAATCCCTTTAGAAGCCAGTGTGACTTTTATGGTGAAAATAGCCTTCAAAAATGCTGGTTCAAGTCCACCTCTTAAACCAGGAAAAATGATGAGTATCCCAGGGAAGATATGCTTCAGCTTCGTCCCCGGCAACGACGCCAAAGATGTTTGTGTCAGAAATTGTTACTAAGGCTAAGGTAACAAGCCAACACAATCTCAAAATAAAAATCAATCCAAACTAGGTTTTTAGGGTTTTGTTTTGTAGGTTTTGGTTAAAAACTTCAAAAGCATAAGGGAATACATTCAACAGATAAGTAAAAACTAATTCATATACATATATCCATGAAGATGCATATATATCTCAGGAATCCAACAAAAGATTGTAATGAAGTTCATACAATAAAAGACAAGCACCACTGGAAATTATACCTAAAACCAGAAATGAATTTGTCAATCAAGAAACTATATAAGTTTAAAATGAAGCCAACACATATCAGAAGTGGAATAAGGAGTTATATATTCATAGTTTCATCAAAAATGCAATATGAGAGTTTGCAATACTTAGCAGTGAACAAGTCTGGATGAAAGCACAGTTTGCAGACCTCCTCTAGCTCCAAAAATTCGAACCCTTACAATCTCTTTTCTCCCTCTCTAAATAGTTTTTCATCTCCCAAAAACAGTTAGGGTATTTCCTACTAATCCTCCATCGAATGACTAAGACTAGGTAAAGTAGCATTTACATTTTTACAAATTACAATTTTGTTAAAAATAGCAAATCTTTAACAAAAAACATTAAATGAACCTAACTGCCTTAGATCTCTTTCGATGCCTCCACAAGCAAAGAGATGCCATCTGGACTTGAGGATCTTTTCTTCACTCTTTTGTGCTTTTGCTCCAGCTCAGCTATCCTTTTGTGTAGGTGTTCATTTTCATGCTGCAAGGTTTGAACTGTCTTTTCTAATTCTGAGCAATTCCTGTCAGCAATCCTTTTTCTTCTGAGTGCCTCCTTTGCATCAATCACCAACTCCTGAAAATTGTCATGAGTATCTTGAAGATCTTCTCTCAATCTTCTATTTGCCAACATTAGACCATCGTTAACTTCCTGCATGTAGCTCATTTGATGCTTGTATTGTTTGACAGTCTTCTTCAAATTCTCCTTGTCAGAATTAACCAGTTTTTCTATTGCAGCATCCTGATCTTCACTTGGTTTCCAAAACATGTCAAACTTCTTAAACATTAATTCCTCTGTCAATGGCTTTACAGCAGTATCTTCAATGGTAGGGTTTGAAACACCTATTACCTGTGCTGATTTAATATCTTCTGTTAACAATTTTCCAGAATTGTTTTCAACAATGGATTTAGAGCTTTCTTCACCTGTTACATTTACAGCCCCAAAATCCTCTCTTTTAACTGAATGCAATTCATTTTTCTTTGATTGCTCCTCCATGGATTCTTCATCAGAAATGGTCACCTTATCAGTTTTCAATTTTGGATTTAACAGCTTTTTCATGCTTAATCTTAATTTGTTTTTAGACCTAGTTTTAGGTCTCCATAAAGAAGCTGCCTCTGCCATCATTTTAAGTTTCTTCCCTTGATATTGGATAGATGCTAACTCTACCACTTCCAGCTTTTTGATCTTGCTCTTAATCTTTGTGGACTTATCCTTTCTAGCATGATTTTCTTTAATCTTAGTTTTAACCTCTATCTCAGGCCTAAACTGTTCTTCTTCTAACATATAGCCCTCATCATCTGAGAGGACTGTGATGGGGCTTCTTGGCTGGTTATGAACTTCTACTTTTGCTACAGGAATCACTTTGATATCAATATTCTTCTCTTCCTGAAAATCTGTTATCGGAGATGACTTCTTTTCAAGAAATTCCTCTTCCTTTTTGTCATCAAACAATGAGAACTGGACCTTATTGTGCTTTGAAAATTTCTGTGGCTAACTGTCATTCTGTCCTTCATCTGCTACCTGCTTTGTTCCCTTCTTAACTTTAATTTCATGTTTCTTTGCAGCTTTAACTGAATGCCCTAATTTCTGTATCATTACTTTTCCCTTATCAGTTTGTCTTTTGGATTGTTGGTCTTCTCCTTTAGAATGAATCCCTGACCAAAACAAAAAGAAGTCCAAGTTTTTTCCTCATGCTGCAACACTGTAGAGATGATTAACTTGATGAGACCATGATGAAACAATGATTGAGAAGTATGATCATCCTGCTGTTTAATTTTGCTTAACATTTTCTGCAGGCTTTTGAAGAAAAAGAATGGCAAATTCATTTTAGACACCCCTGCCATGTGCTGTAGGAACCTGAGATGGTATTTGAACACTAATGAGTACCTCCCTTCACAAGTTACATAACTCTGAAGAATCCTTATAGGTTCAATCCATTCCCTCCTGAAATTATGTATGAGAATACCTTTGTTCCAGTCAGGAACAACATTGGGCAATAAGTATCTTTGAGGATCAAACTCAAAAGGAGACTTCTTAAACCAGAGCTCGCCCTCATTACTAATTTCAGTGGCTTCTGAAATTAAATCTACAGTCAATTTGAATCTCAAAGGATCCATTATGATCATCTCATTCTTAAGTCCTTTGGCAAAATTGCAGGATACTTGAGCATTAAAACCATCTATCTTCTTGAAGAATTTCAACCATCCTGCCTGTTGGAACATCTCTGCACAATCTGGAAGTTTTTGAATCCATGTCAAGTCTGTTGGTTCAGCCCTATTAACTTTACCACTTTTACTGCTTTTTCCCATATCTTTCTTTTCAAGGAACTGGAACAGTCTAGTTTTAGGTTTCAGAAATGTATTATAAGCTATTTTCTGGGCAAATAATTCTGCAGGTTATGACAATTTCAATGATATTTAAATCACCTGCACAAATTAACAAACCTCCCTGTGTAACCTGTATCAAGCTAGCAGACTTCCCTCTGTGTAAAAAAACTGAGTTCTACAGATAATTCTGTGAGTTTTTTCGACGCCCTATTCTGATTAGGTCATAAGAGAAACAGTCATGCAAATTCCTCCTATCAGGCTTCAGGTAACTATTTCAGTGATGAATTCTTCATCCTTTCATTCTATTACATCCTTCTCAGCAACCAATTTTTTCAGAAGAACACGCAGCAGCAAAAACCCAAATTCTCCAGCTATAAGGGTTATACGTAATACCTGTCAATTACTCATCCATCGTGGCGTAATGTATTCAATTTGGGGTGTCAATAATGTTCTTCTTCGAGCACAGGTGTCCTCCTAACGATTTTTTGGCTGCAGGTGAACGAATTCAAAAGCCCTAATTTCTGCTGGCGCCAGAATCACAGCTGTCTCCTTCCACAGTAACGTAATCCAACGTTCAACAGTGAAGTCTCCTCCTCAAACACTAACTCCTTAGTGATGATGCGTGTGACAAGGGAAAATTGACAGCTAAACCCGGAATTGGCTGGTCTCTGTGCAACTGAACCCGCATAACCTGTAATGATGCCCTTGTCTTCTCTTCGTGATTAACAACCACCTAACATCATGCTCAAAATGCTGCATACACGTGTTAAACACTTCACACAATGCGATTAGATACTCACACTCTTCATGATGATTGAAATCAGATCGAGAATTTACAAAAAACTCATGCCACGATATTCCTGTAGCGCACTCTGTGTTAAACTTTGGTGTAGCGCTACAAGAATATCTTTTAACCAAAAATTAGCAATTTTCTAACTTTTTGCCAACTTGTCAGAGATTTTGGCAGCTATTTGGTTTAGGACATTAGTTTAGCTACTCTCTAAAGTCATTAATGATTCTCCTTTTGAATATATAACTCTCATTGACCCACTTTTTAATATAAAAAATGACCAAAATCAAATGAAATCTGAAAGGACTGGGTTCAAACTTTATTCAATCATTCATAAGGTTCTTAAGAAGACAAAAACCAAAACTGAAAACCAAAAATTAACTAAGGTAGACTCAAAAAACAAACCAAAAATTGGAGAGAATGACCAAAAATGCAGAAAAATTTACTGACTTAACATTCCTAACAACTTGTCCATCTTCATTCATTTTATTCTTAAATACCCATTTGGTCCCAATGACATTCTTGTCTTTTGGTCTTGGAACCAAATCCCAAGTTTGATTCCTTTCGATTTGGTCCAATTCTTCATTTATAGCATTGACCCAATTCTCATCTTTGCATGCCTCTTTGATTGAGCTGGGCTCAATTTGTGATAGGAGTGCTATTTCTGTTTGATACAACAGTTTTCTTCTTGTTTGTATTCCTGCATCTTTATCTCCAATGATCTGGTCTTCAGGATGATTCTTTTGGACTATTCTGGAGGGTGTCTTGGTGTCTTTTCTAGATAATTTTTCTCTTTCTTCTCGAATATCATCCTCTTCTTCTTTGGTACCTATTTCATTTTCTTGCATGCCTTCTTCATTTGTCTGTGTATCAACTGGCTCCTCATCATCCTCACTTTCACTATCGAGTGAGCTTTCTTGATGTTTGACCCTTTTTGTTTTTAAATCATCCACCTTAACATCAACACTTTCAACAATCTTATGTAATCTGAAATTGTAGCATCTATATGCTCTTTTGGCAGAAGAGTATCCAAGAAATATACCTTCATCAGATATAGCATCAAATTTTCCAAGATCTTCATCAAGTCTTTTAATGTAACATTTACTTCCAAAGATCTTAAAATATTTTACAGAGGGATTTCTTCCAAACCATAATTCATAGGGAGTCTTCTCACTATTTTTCCTGAGCTGTCCTCTATTTAAAATGTACACTGCTGTGCTTATAGCTTCCCTCCAGTATCCATCAGACATTTTTGCTTCATCTAGCATGGTTCTTGCAGCCTCCTGAACTGTTCTATTCTTCCTTTCAGCAACCCCATTTTGCTGAGGTGTTCTGGCAACAGAGAATTGTCTTTTAATTCCATGAGTTTCACAGAAGATATCAAACTCTTTTGAAGTAAACTCACCACCATTGTCTGATCTAAGGCATTTGATTTTTGCTTCTTTTTCATTTTCAACAAGAGTTTTAAAAACTTTGAATTTTTCAAATGCTTCTGATTTTTCTCTTAGAAAGAATACCCACGTCATTCTTGTAAAATCATCGATGAATAGCATAAAATATGACTCTCCTTGCATACTTTTGGTCCTTGTAGGTCCACAGAGATCAGTGTGAACCAGATGTAATGGTTTTGAAGTTGAGTGCTCTTTTGTTTTGAACCTTACTCTGGTTTGCTTCCCTAATTGACAATGTCTACATATAGGATTTGATGGTTTTGTGATCTTTGGCAAGTTTCTAACTGCCCCAAGGTTGCTGACTTTTACTAAATTGTCAAAGTTGATGTGTCCCAACCTCTTATGCCATAGCCAACTTCAATCTAGTAAATTTATATGACATTCCTCATCTAGTTTTGTATTTATTATGTATACATTCTCAGGAGTTCTAGATGCAGTACCAACTAATTTTCCTGAGTCCTTTCTCCTAATCTCACATTTCTTGGAATAAAAAATGCAAATGTGTCCCTGATCACAGGTTTGGCTGACACTTAGTAAGCTAGGTTTTAAATTTTCAACTAGCAATACATTCTTGGCTTTGGCCTTTCCTAATTTCACAGTGCCTTTCCCAAGAATGTTACCTGAAGCATTGTCAGCAAATGTAACCTTGCCTTTATGTTTCTTTAAGTTCAACAACTTCTCCTTATCTCCTGTCATGTGTTTTGAATTTGATTCTTTATTTTCTTGGTCACTTTGAAGGCTGCTTCTTTTGAAGTATTATTTTGTCCTATTCTCATCTCATATGCAGTGAGAATTCCATGTAGTTGATCCATTGTCAAGAGATCAAGATCATCTCATTCCTCTAAGGTGGATATTTTTGAGTCATACTTCATGGGCAGTGTCCGTAGCACTTTTTTAAACACTTCTTTTTCTTTTAATTTTCCTCCAAGTCCTCTAATAGCATTGACTACCTCATCTATTCTTAGAAAGTATTCCCCAATATTCTCTTCCTCCTTCATTTTAAGACTCTCAAATTGTCCCCTATATGTCTGAAGCTTGGATTCTTTGACTTTAGATTCACCTTCATAGATAATTTTTAACTTATCCCAGGCTTGCTTGGCAGTGTTGCATCTCATAACTTTTGTAAAGACGGTGTTAGTTAAACCACTCAAGATTTCATTTAGGGCTTTGGAATTACTCTCATATTCGCTTATCCTTTGGATCTGTAGGTGCTTGGTCTCCTATCTTATACACTTATTGAGTTGTTGCCCACACCTTCCATCCAAGAGACATCAGATGGCACCTCATCCTCACACTCCAGTATGCATAGTTTTCTCCTGTAAAGAGTGGGGGTTTGTTAGTGGCTAACCCATTTTGTTGATTCATAGTGGTCTTTGAACAAGATCTTCCTTCTGGTGGATAAACCGTGGTGAAGGAACCTGGCTCTGATACCAATTGATGGTCAATACTGACAGGGGAGGGTGAATCAGTATTGATATTTTTTACCAATTAAACCATTTATTAAACTTTAACCAAAATATGGAATCAACAAGAGACACTGAAACAAAGATTTTATCGTGGAACCCCAATTGGGTAAACCACCAACGCTTTTCTATTATCTGCAAAATTTCTTTTTATATGTTACAATAGAATTTGATTGGCACCAACCAATCAGGATGCACCAACACCCTCAATTCACTAGCACCAACTGGTAGGAGGCTACGACCCCCTGTTTAGTCAGCGACAACTCACAAGGAAGAAACAACTCCCTTTCGCAGGCACCTACCTGCCCTAGCACCACCCTGCCACCCTTAAGATATTACGTCTCCACACGCTTCCAGGACTGCATCGATCCCTTGGCCTTACTTCTTCTTCAAGTAGTGAGATGAAGAAATCGAGACACATTACAAATGATTTCGTCTTTTCAATATATATTTCTCCAATGACATTTTGAAATGTCACACCTTTTCGAAACAACACACCTCAAAAAAAAATGATATAATAATAAAATTCATTTTTTTATTATTATTTTTTTTCCCCGAAAAAAAAGCGTAATTTTATTTCATCTTGCGAGTACAAAATTACATTGGATCATCATCACTCTTGCAGAGTGTATATGCTGTTGAGCAGTACCAATAAAACTACTTCGAACTTACATCTATGTAAAAATAGATACAGAGAAAACTTAGGTAAATCCTACAGATAAAACCTAAATCTAGGCAACCATATATGGCTCTACAAGAAGCCAGCAGAAATGTCGAAGAAGAGAGGCAGAAGATACAAGAAAAACATTTCCAGAATCCATGAATAAAAAGCAGTGCCACTAGCAACTGCAGAAGATAACCCCCAGCCTGCCAAGAAGAAGAAACGTCGGCCCACGGAAACTCCCAGGCAGTAGCCACCGTGATCTGTCGCCGCCATCAACGAACCTCAGCAAACCAGGGGCATTGGAACCCCGTCGCGCGCCCTCCACAACCAGAACGCCGTCAGAAACGTGGGATCCTAGATCCCAAGCTCGATAGTCCACCAGTCTGCCGACGCAACCTGCCGAAGAACGCCCCGACCAGGAGCTGCGACCCTCTGCGATTATGCTACCGCCGCCACCACTGGGGAGCCGAGGCTCACTGCCAATGGGTCGCCGCGCTAACGCGCCTCCATTCGATTCACAGTGGAAGAAAAACCCTTTCAGTTGGCCAGACAGATAGCAGACTCAGGGGAGAAGGGAGGAGGGCGGCCATGGAAGGATCCATGGCTGCCAAAACCAGTTTCAAAGACCGCCAATCAAAACCCTAGCTCCGTCTCTCCGTCAGAAGAAATCAATCCGCCTCCATATTATTCCTTTTTTATTATTATTATTAATATATAGCTATATATATATTATTGTTTTATTTAACCCCAATAGAAAAATGACTTTATATTAAAAATCATTTCCCCTTTTTTTTATCAAAACTAAATACATTTTTATTTAATTAATTAATAATTTGTGTTTTATGAATCAGCTTTAATCCTTCATGTTTCACAAATGCTTTAATCAATTCGACAAGTACACTGCCACATCAACCAACTCAACGCCATCTCAGCATTTGCCACGTTGTCGTCATGCCATCTCAGCATTTGCCACATCAATGCCATCTCATCTTCACTTTATTGTCATTTTTAATTATTTATCCATGCAGCAAGCCACGTGTAGCAAAAGGATAGGGGGCCTAATAGGTCGTCCCGGGTGTTGGGCTGGTGATCTTCTCGTGGAGTCCATACACCCAGCACCCCTGCCTATCCTTTGCACTACGCGCCAATAGGAATAGTATTGACCGGTGCATATAAACCCATATGACTCTTTTCTCCGCGGAAATGTGGGATATATCCCAATGTAATGCAATCTTAGCCATTGATCGTCACGATCGAACGGTTCCTGAGTCACGACAACATTTGGCCATTCTTTCAAGCTTAAAAGCTGCCAAAACTACTCTCGATGGCAGATCTCCTTCCTACACTGACAACTCGCCAACACCTTCCTTTGAATACGGAAAAGTTCTTTGATCTTGGGTTCTATTCCTATCAGATGGCAATCCTTTCTGGAAATAATTCTAAGACTTCTAATCAACGGTGGCCTTAACCTGGACACTAACATATTGGCCTTCACTGTTCAAATCTCATTTCTCTGCAAAGCTCCCATCACCAATTGTCTACTCTGAGCTTTGGTAATGACTTTCTGGATATTCATTACCTTGTGGTTGCAAGCAATATCCACCATCAGACTGAGCATCATGAGATTGTGAAACATACACTGCCTCGTCCTTGCAACCCTGTGCATAGCGTGTTTGGGGATTTAGTTGTATTTGGGCGTCCTTCTTCTTCTCTCGATTGCTATTGTCTTCACATTTAAGAGAGAAACCCTTGTGGGCACACGTCTTCGAAGGTGAGACTTCATGGTTAAACTATGAATCAAGCTCCACTCAACGCACTCGCACAGAGGAGAGGGAAATCTTCAATGCTCAAAAAAGAATTCGTATCCTTCACAAAATTAGAGATTCCTTCAGATTCTTAGGAGATGAGAAAGTATCTCCACCACGTTTCACTTCAACATTGCAATGACATACTCTACCACCACTGAAATTCTCCAAAGCATAGATTCTTTCAATGCAGTAACTTTCCACAATTTCCTTCAGTCTTCAATATACTCCAAACATATTTAATTTCGACCATATACTTCAATACTTTAATATATTTAGCTCAGAATCCTCAACCTCATGTAGTCCCTGGAGAGAAAATCGTGGGTTGACTTAGCCTCAAGCAACTCACATGAATTATGCAGCTTCACAATGGAATTCTCAACGCAGGTCTTTGTTGGCTTAAACTTTTGTTCACCAGGTATCTCCAATATGACCATCTCACTTGTAGCAGAAGTCAACTGCTCTTTAATTCGTTGTTTTGCAGCCTCAATAGGAGTATCGATCTGCTATTGCACTCCATCGTCATTTTCATCCAATCTTCTTCATTTCAGTTGTTTCCTCAATCTATGTATCACATCACGCTTGCTTAAATAGATCAGATCCTATATCATTCCTGTGCAGCCAAAAACACCTGAAACAACCATCTCTGTCAACATCTAGTTGTCTATGATTTTGCTGCCCTATTATCATTTTGTTGTGCTGCCCTGTCATGGCTAGTTTCCACTACCACTTATGATTTCCATCAATGACAACAATCTGCCATATTGCTAACAAGTTCGACCTTGGGGGAAATAGCATGAAATCTTCTTCAAATAAAATAAAACTGAGCAAGATGACTCCAAATGCTTAAGTGATGAACATGAAACTTGTAATACTCATCAATGGCAGTCCATAATATATTAGAGAAATATTCTTCCATTTTAAATCATCATCAATACATTGGCATACATCAATATAGTGGGGGAATGGTGTAATGTCCCTTGTTAAGAATTTTATTAAAATGACAATTTTTCACTTTTTTCCCTACTTAGACCTTTGACTAGTTTTGAGCTCTAGATCCCCAAATTGCTCCAATTGCTCCCAGATCTTCTGAGAAGGTATATGGATGATTTTATAACATAGATATGTGTTTCAGGGATGCTTTTGGACCTTTAAAATACTTCTAGAAATCCTCTTTGAATTCTGGCCAATGTAGGGAACTTTACTAGTAATTTCCCTTTGACTAGTATTGGTCTCTAGCTCTCAAATTGACTCCAAATGCCTTCAAATATTCAAGGAAGGTGTATGAATGATATTAGGACTTGAATATGATGTTCTGAGATGATATATGGCCACTAAAAAACCTCTACAAACTCTCTTAAGATTCTGGACCAAGTATGCAATTTTACTAGTAATTTGGGGTTCAAATCCCCCTGGGGTAAGTACTAAAAATGGCTTCCCAAATGCCTCCAAACCCACTCAAATTTCTGAAAATAGGTATGGAATGTATTAATTATTTTATTAAGGTCTCATGTGCACCATTAATTGATTATTATATATGTTCCAACCCTCTCCCATTCAGCTGCAAAAATCACCCATTCGACCCTTGGGGAAATGACACTATTTCTTCTCCCAATGCAATCAAACTGAGTAAAAATACTTCAAATGCTCAAGTACAGTACATGAAACTTGTAAAATACATCCATGGAAGTCTATTAATCACAAATGTATCATAGAATCATCCATTCATTTGAAACCATCAACATTACATTGGTTCACAACAAGGTAGTGGCGAAATGGCACTGTTCTTTCATTAAAAATGAGATTTACACATTTCTACTTGGAATTTCGACCTTAAACTTGCTGGAGATGAAGAACCTAGTATTTAATTCACATTAGAAAATAAATGAGGCATTATAAGCTTCCCCAAAGAGTACAATATCTCACCAAAAACATCCTCCCTCAAGGATCAAGAATATGCCATGAAAGTTGGAAATGGTTAAAGGAGTGAACTGCAATAGAAGACAACATGAGCTGCCCTGTAGCTTACACCTGCAAATAAAGACTCCATTAAAGCTCCAAATGAAAGTTCTGAATGGCCTTTCCAATTACCAACTTGGATGGGAATCTTTCACCCTCGAAATTGGCTAAGGCGAGAAACTAGTCATCCACTAGCTCTCCCTCTTCACAAATGCAATTGCAAATTCTACAAATGATAAAAATATGGTTTCATTCTTTGTTCTTTACATTTATAAATTTCTAATGCCCTCCATGGGTCGAATTCCTTCCAAGAGACTCATGCCAACTCAAGTTGGGAAGAGATTCCAAAGAAAGCCACTTGTACAACAATTCCTAGTCTCCCACTTCCACCAAATCACATGTGGAAGCATCTTAGCTGCCCTAACACCCTTGAGAGCCCTCTTGGAGTCTATTTTTAGCCCTGACATGTCATATATGTCATATGTTAGCCTTCAGGTCTGATTTGTGTCATAGGTGTCATAGCATCTTCATCATTGTTGTCATAGAGCTAGGGAATCTAGCCCAAGTGTCTCACTAACTCCAAATTGCCTCTTCCTCTTCCATGGTAGTTACTCTTCCTCTATATTTTGACATCATTGACTCATGCCAAGTATTATTGACCTTATAACTCATCCCAGTAACATTAGGCTTCCCATGGATTCGAAATTGCAAGAAGAGGATGTCATGTGGCACATAAATTCTAGCTTGTGTGGGTCCCACTTCCTCCATGTGTCTTCATGATCAAATTCCACTTTGATTTTCACTTGTATATATTTATTTATATCCTTTATTAAATATTTATGCCATCCTAATGTTCCAACATCATTTATTATCCTCATTATTCCAAATCCCAAAGCTTCCACCCCAAACCTAGGAAACTAGTAATTTTCCTCCTTGGCAATTATTTGACCTTTAGTATCAATTTGACAAACTCTAATGAATAGGGACAATTTCCTTAGACCATTGTGACCCAATTCCAAATTTGGGACATGACAAATGGTCACTGTTTTCTCATTAATAATCCATTTTACATATAACCACTTGGTATTTTGACCTGAACTTTCTGGAGATGAAGAACATAGTATATTAATCATATTACAACAGAAATAGATCATGATAAGCTCTCCCAAAGAGTACAATAGCTCAACAAAAATTCCCTCCCTCAATGGTCAAGAATATGCCATCAAAATTGGAAATGGTTGAGAGAGTGTGCTACACTAGAAGAAACCATGAGCTGCCCTATAGCTTACACCTGCAAATAAACACTCCATTAAAGCTCCAAATGAAAGTTCTGAATGGCCTTTCCAATTACCAACTTGGATGTGAATCTTTCACCCTCGAAATTGGCTAAGGCAAGAAACTAGTCATCCACTAGCTCTCCCTCTTCACAAATGCAATTGCAAATTTCTCAAATGATCAAAATCTGGTTTCATTCTTTGTTATTGACATTTATAAACTTCTAATTTCCTCCATGGGTCGAATTCCTTCCAAGAGACTCATGCCAACTCAAGTTGGGAAGAGATTCCAAAGAATGCCACTTGTACAACAATTCCTAGTCTCCCACTTCCACCAAATCACATGTGGAAGCATATTAGCTGCCCTAACTCTCTTGAGCACCTCTTCAAGTCTATTTTTAGCCCTGACATGTCATATATGTCATATGTTAGCCTTTAGGTCTGATTTGTGTCATGGGTGTCATAGCATCTTCATCATTGTTGTCATAGAGCTAGAGAATCTAGCCCAAGTGTCTCACTAGCTCCAAATTGCCTCTTCATCTTCCATGGGAGTTACTCTTACTCTACATTTCAACCTTGGATGAGTCATGTAATGAATAATACCTTTTGAACTCCCCCAAGGATGTTACCATCCACCTTGAATTCGAATTGGTGAGAGAATAATGTCAAGTGTAGTGGAGAAATCTAGTCATATGTGGGTCCCCCTTTCTCCATGTGTCTTCATGATCAAATTCCACTTTGATTTTCACTTGTATATATTTATTTAGCTCTTTTATTAAATATTTATGACATTCTAATGTTCAAACATCATTTATTATTTCCCTTATTCCAAATCCCAAAGCTTCCACCCCAAAGCTAGGAAACTAGTAATTTTCCTCCTTGGCAATTATTTGACCCTTAGCATAAATTTGACAAACTCTAATGAATATGTCCAATGTGATTAGGCCATTGTGACCCAATGCCAATTTGGGACATGACAAATCCTCCCTTCCCAATATTGCTTGTCCTCAAGCAATTTCAAACATGGGTGTTGAAGAACTGCTTTCTATATAATTTTTTGAAGTTGCCATTGAATTGCCCAACCTTGAGTCTTTAAGATTCCATGAAGATTTTAGAGAGAAACCACCATGCTTGCTGCTGCACTACTCTGATAAAAATCACTTTATTAAGTGGTAAATCCATCTCCCATACTGCTTGTTTTCCCAAAAATTTTGAAACCAATGAAACAAAAATTATTCCAGGGTCTCATTGCTTTTACTGCACCCCAACAATTAGGAGTGCTCTCCAACCCATAGCATCAGATAAGAGGATTCCTGGATCCCATTTTATTGTATGCATTCTTCCAAACATCATGAGTACAAAATATATATCATCAAAGTACATAAAAACATAATGAAAATGTACATCAAGGAGGTGCTTCATCAAAGAATCATGAAAGTGGTTATACCTCCAAGCAAGTAGACCACCATTTTCCAAATGCATACAATCTTCAATTGACCCATCAAATCTGCTCCAATGACATGGGTGAGTATCCCATGTCCTATAATACTTCTCCAAAAAGATTTGATATGCATCAAAATATTCAACCATGTATTCCTTCATCCAAGAAGTGAATGAAGAATCTCCATTAAAATCTGAACCAAATAATGAGCAGAAAGAACAAGGAGACTTCAAAGGACTCAAAGAAGTCTCACCCATACATCCATGAATGTGAGAATCATAAATATGTAACAAAGCATGTGGCTTCCAACAAAAATATTCTTCAATCATAAATCTATTCACCCAAGTTTTGGATGAAGTTCCTCCAACATTAAATGAACCAAGTGTTGAGCAAGAAAAATCATGAGTCTTCAAGTGACTCAAATGCATATTATAGGTGCATCAATGTAGATGTGCATCATCATAAAGTAACAAATGATGCTGCTGAAAATGTGAATAGGAATGTGCTCCAACCATGTCATCATAAAAGGTAAATCTAGGAGTTCCATACTCCTCATGTGGCGCCAACAAAAAGAACCCTTTAACCCATTCTTCATTGAGACTAATGCTGCAAAACATGGAATTGTAGGATGGAGGAGAATGAACTAACTCACCCAAATGATAAAAAAACGCAGAATTTTCATTATGGAAAGGATCCATATGGGTAGTATCATGCAGCTCCTTCAAAAGTGTGAAACCTTTGTTGTATATTAGTTCCAATGTAGAGAAATCATGTTCTTCTTTAAAAATTGCATAACCTTCATCAAGAGACAATTAAAGTTCCTCTTCCACCACATCAAGTGTTTGGATCTCTTCAAGTTCATCTTCAAACACATTAAGCACATTGAAATTCTCACATTTCTCATGATCCACCATGTCATGAGAATCCTCCAAACAATCTACCATTTGACAATCTGAAACATAGGAGGAAAAACAAGTATCTTGCAACTTTTCAAGAAGTTGCTCATTTTGAATTGTGAGCTTATGATTATCCTCATTATTCTTCAAGTATGCATCATGCAACAATTCATTAAGCTCAAACAAATGGTTTCTATCAAAAAGCAAAAGCATGAAATTACCTTTGATGTGGCACATTGCTCTTTGAATCTTCTCCGTGTCTTCAAAGAAGGATGTTTCCTCCAATGAAGTATCTCTCCAACAAGAATTTGACACCAATTCTTGAGTGTCATGGAGAATGCTAAGGGACTCTTGGATATTCTTTTCATTTATCTTTAAGGATCCTTCAAGAAAATGAGGATCTTGCAAATGAACCTCCTCATATTTTTCCTTCTTGCTTGGACCAACTTCGTGAAGCTCAAGTGGTGATGTGGAAGTTGATCTTGTTTCTTCTTCAATTGCTACAAGGTCTTCATTTTTATGCTTAGGGGAATTTTGTCTTGCAATAATACTGTCAAACTTTATCTATATGCCACCAACATAGAGGTGTGAGAACCCATCAGTAGGTACTCCTTCATAGTTCAAGCATCCATCAGTAGATGCTCCTTGATTCATGTCCAAGGTAGAATGTGTCTCGAATTGATCTGCAATATTTTCAATAGATTCTTGTTCATGCTCTTGTGATGTCTCTTCTTTTTGCTCCTTCAAGAAAGATGATGCATTTTGCCCCTTGTTTTCCTTAAGATCAATTTCTTTGGAATATTTTTTTGAAAAAAATCCAAAACTCTCATCCAATAGGAAATAGATCTATTCTCTGGAGGTTCAGATATTTCACTGCTCTTTTCACTCACACACACATGATTTTCTCTCCAAGGTATTTTACAAGAAGGGCATAAACCCTTCTTCACTAAATCCACATCTTCATTTTTGGGCTTATTTGCAAAAATATGTTAGCATAGTACTCAAAAGACATGGAATTTTGTGTATCTTCCTTGTACAAATCATGGTATTCCTGATATTTTTTATATTGTTGGGGCAAGGATTTATATGTTGCTCTCTATCTTTGTAACTCATCCATAGCATTATCCTTTGGTGGTGTGACATACTCATATTTATCATGCATAGGTTCATAATCATAATCTTCATTCCTCTTGAAATTGTAAGAAGTGGTGCATGATGGCACGTCTTCCTCAAACCATTCACATTCTGCTTCATATTGCTCATAAGCATCTGCATATTCCTCATAAGAATTGTACTCTTAGGATTCCTCATAATAGTGAGACATGGCTGCAAATTATTCTTCAATGTTAGGATATTTAGACACTTAGGAGTTAGTTAAGATCAACTTGTGTAGTATATCCGTTAGGGATAGTGTGTTTCTTTAGTATGCATTTGTAAATACTTAATCCGATGGTCACGATATGTTCCCGACATAGAGTGATCCGACGGCTCAACTTCTCTTAGATCAAACCTAACCTTGATCCGTGGCTTAACACCCGATTGGTCCATGATCTCTATTTAAAGAGCATGGAGGGTCATTGTTTAGTTGATCGATTATGAGAAGCTCATTTGTAACTTTCTTTCTTTTCATAATAAATTGTCCCGTAGAAGCTATTTAGCCGGGGCCGTGGAGTGTTTCTCTCAAGAGGATTTAAACCACGTCAAAACATCGGTGTGTTGATCTATGATTTGTTTGTGTGAAGTGGTTTCTCTTGGTGTTCGGTCCTTTGGTATTACCCTGTGTACCTGAACATGGTATCAGAGCTTTTATGAAATGTCGCTTCCGGTTATGATCTAGATCTTGAACCGTTGTTGCCGAAACTCGAAAGGGTTTCTAGTTCTGGTATTTTTGTGCATTTCTGGGCTATGGGAGGTGTTCCATTGCGTCCGGAGTGTCGTTTCCATTGGGAAATAGTTTTCGTTTGATCGAAAACGGTTCCCGGTTGCTCCAGAAACGTGTATTTCATCAGATCTGAAGGTATAATGTTACAATAACGCATTTTTTTTATTTTCTTTTTTAAAAGGAAAAAATCTCATATTTCATCATTTTTTACTGTTAGATTTTTTTTTGGGTTCGGATTGTTGCTTTCTCGTCTGCGTATGCCCTTTGCCGTGCACCTTGAGCGATCTCGACAAATCAGAAACAGAAAGGGAAAGGGTTGTTCTCGATTGCGTATGCTCTTTGCCATGCACCTTGCGCGATCTCGGCAAATCAGAAACAGAGAGAAAACGTAGACTTTCCGGGCAAGCTAACAAGATCTAACTCAACAAGTGCAAAAAAAAAAATTTGTTTCAATTTGTGGTGTGTTTTACAGGAAAAAGGGCAAGCACGCAAACCGAGCAAAAAGAGTAAAAAAAATTTTTTTTTTTAAAAAAGCCCCTTCTTCATTCCCATATTTTACATACCTTTTAATCTACCTCACTTGGTTCAAAGTTGATTTATTCGTTAATAGGTCTTAAGTTCAAATCTTAGGAAGTTACTTTTAAAAGAAAAAGTGCATGCAATTTCTATTTTCAAGTTATTTTATTGTAAAAGTGCATCTCACTTAAATAATAAAAAATAAAAATACAAGTGAGTCACTTAAGTTTTTTTATTATTGTTGCACTATTTAAAAGTAATATCATTGTAAAAGTGAAATCACTTATTTTACAAAAGTGATTCACTTAAAGCAACTTTCTTGTAAAGTGATTGTCAAAAGGTTCATCTTGGGAAAAGGGAGGTTCTTTTTTTTGCTGAACATTCTCTAGCTGCCACGTCACTATTGGGGACATCTTCAACAGTTTCTTTGTTCAAGCATAACTTCATCATACAGAGTCATTTTTCAGTGCCGTTTTTTTTTAAACCGCCTATTTTTTTTATCTCTTCACATCCAGACTATTGGTTTTTTCTTTTACAGCCATTAATTTACAAATATGGCCGCCCCTTGTGATATTCTACTTAACAGTTCCAACTATTTCTCATGGAAATCTCATATGGAGGATGTTATACGAAGTAGGGGACTTTTCAGAATTACCTCATGGAAAGAAACAGCACCCACTGATGATGATAAGAAAATAAAATGGGCAAATAGATGTGATGAAGCTCGTGGATTGATTGGGATGTCAATCTCTACTGATTTGCGATTCCACATATCTGAAATTGATGAACCTAATGCTGCTTGGGACAAGTTGGAATCTGTGTTTGGTAAACACAATGAAATTCGAGGTCACCAACTCGAAAATGAGTTGATTTCTTTAAATCCAAGTGACTTTTCATGCATTCAAGATTATTTATCTAAGTACAAAACTCTTAAACTCTTATGTGCAAAATATAAGATTGAGAGGGAAGACAAACAATGCATTTATCATATTCTTTCCAAACTTGGACCTGCGTATTCTGTTTTTGTATCTACATTTTACTCCATGAAAGCATCCTTGAATGCAGCTAGCTATCAAGAGCCTAGTCTTGAATCCTTTTGTGATTCCTTGATTAGAGAACAAGATAAACTCATTCATCTTGGAATAATCAACAATGCAGATACATCTGGGAAAGCCTTATTGTCCCAACAGAAAGAAAAGTCCAAGCCTCCCAAGAAACAAAATTTTTGCAATAATAAGTCAAACAAGGGTCCCAAAGCCTCTCAGTCAGCTCCTTCTTTAAAAAATGATAAAGGATCCAAGCCAAAAGGAAAGAAAACTGAGCGTCATTGCAACTATTGCGAGAAAGATAATCATGATGAATCTAAGTGTTTCAAGAAGATGACAGCCTTGAAAGCAGCAATGAAGAAGCACCACATCAGCCTAGATTCGTCTTCAGAATCTGCCTCTCATGGACATGCACTTTGTGCTTCTGGTTATTCTTATAATGCATCTTCTTCTTCTACTTCAAATGAATGGCTCATTGATTCTGGAGCATCTTATCATATGGCTAACGATCAAGTCATCTTTTCTACTATGCATGAATGTAACACAAAACAAATATTTGTTGGTGATGATAGATCTCTAAGTGTTGTAGGAGCTGGAACAGTTTCAGTAGATAATGGTCATTTTAGTGATGTACTATGTGTTCCAAGAATTTTCTGCAGTTTGTTATCAGTCTATCAGATCACTCATTCTGGTGAAGGTAAAACTGTGACCTTTACACCTCACCAAGTTGTAATCAAGGATTTTAAAGATCCTCAACAGGTCCTAGCTACCGGAATTGTTGATGATATTACCAAGTTGTACAAGTTTAACAACTTTGGGTCATCACCTTTCCCTTCAGTTTTTGTTGCTCATAGTGATAACTTGAGCAAATTTTGGCATGAGCGATTTGGTCACTTAAATTATCGCTCATTGCAACAACTATGTAAAGAAAATATGGTGACAGGTCTTCCGATGATATCTTGTAGGGATGGTGTTTGCTCCGGTTGTGTACTCTGAAAACATCATCGGGACAGTTTTGACAAACGTGCCTCTTGGCACGCCTCGGTTCCCTTGGAGCTTGTGCATAGTGACTTGTGTGGTCCTCTTCCATCTACTTCCTTTTCTCATCTCAAATATTTCTTAACTTTCATTGATGATTACACCAAACGCACTTGGGTTTATTTCCTAAAACTTAAGAGCAAAGTATTTAACATGTTCTTGGCCTACAAGGCCCTTGTGGAAAAACAATCTGGTCATCAAATTATTAAGTTAAGATCTGAAAATGGAGGAGAATATGTTAACAATAAGTTCACCACTTTCTGCACTGAACAAGGCATCCAACAACAGCACACTGTTCCATATACACCACAACAAAATGGTGTAGCTGAGCGGAAGAAACGCACTTTAAAAGAAATGGCTAATTGTATGATCCAATCTAAGGGACTAAGTCTTCAATTTTGGGCTGAAGCCATTAATTGTGCAAATTACATAGTTAATCGCACCCCCACCAAAGCATTACAAGGTATAACACCGAAAGAAGCATGGAGTAAAACTAAACCTGATGTAAGTCACTTCCGTGTGTTTGGTAGTGAAGCATGGGCTCACATTCCAGATGAAAAACGGAAAGCATTGCATCCTAAAAGTGAAAAGTGCATATTTGTTGGATATTCTGAAGATGTAAAAGGTTATAGACTTGTTCAACCACATTCTCATGATATAATCATTAGAAGAGATGTTAAATTTGATGAAAATCTCTTGTCCTGCGAGCCTAACTCGGCGATTGTGCCATCTTTGGCCTGCGAGCCTGATTCGGCTTTTGTGCCTTCTTCTTCTTCTTCCAACTTCCTTGATAGGTTTCCAACTCCAGTTTCTGATGATGACAGTGAGGATGAAAATCCACCTCCGCCTACTCATGTTCCTCCAGTTGCACCAGCACAAGTGCTTCCTCGATGGGTCCGTTCAACATGTGAAGCAGTTGGTGATCTTGTCGGTGATCCTAGAGATTAACGTCGAACACATTCTTAGTTTCAGCGAGCCTCTTCTCTTTTGGCTCAAGTTTCCAAGAATCATGATCTAGAAACTTTTGCAGAAGCTTCAGGGAATCCAGATTGGGATGCAGCCATGGATGAAGAATATCGTTCCTGAATGGTGAACGATACTTGGGATCTTGTACCTCTTCCAAAAGGAAGAAAACTTGTCAGATATAAATGGGTCTACAGAACTAAGTATGCATCAGATGGAAGTGTTGAAAGACTTAAGGCAAGGTTAGTTGCCAAAGGTTTTTCCCAAGTTGAAGGGATTGACTATAATGAAACCTTTGCTCCCGGCGCAAAAATGAACTCCATCCGCCTTGTTATTTCCCTTGCAGCCTTACACAACTGGGAAGTCCATCAAATGGATGTCAAGTCTGTCTTCTTACATGGTGATTTACAAGAGGAAATTTACATGGAACAACCTCATGGCTATGTTTAGAATAACTCTAGCCTTGTCTGTCGCATTAAGAAATCCTTATATGGCCTTAAGCAAGCTCCTAGAGCTTGGTATGCCAAAATGGATAACTTTCTCCTTGACACTGATTTTTCTAGATGCCATTCTGACCCCAATGTCTATACCAAGAAAGTAGGAAACCATCTCATCATACTTGTTCTATATGTTGATGACCTTATTCTTACTGGTAGTGACCCTAAGCTTATAACCCATGTAAAATCCAGTCTTAAACAAAATTTTGAAATGTCAGACTTAGGACATTTGCATTATTTTCTTGGTCTCCAAGTCCTGCAAACCAAAGAAGGAATCTTTCTTTCTCAGTCTAAGTATGCTTGTGACCTTCTTCGTCTCTTTCACATGGAAGATTGTACACCAGCCCCTTCTCCCTTCCAGTCTGGAGTCAAACTTTCTGCCACTTGTACTTCACCTGAAGTCGATGCCACCTTGTATCGTCAGCTTGTTGGTAGTCTCTTATACTTGACTCATTCTCGTCCTAACCTTTCCTTTGCCGTTGGTCGTGTTGCCCGTTATATGCAGACACCTCATGAAAGTCACTGGAAAGCAGCTAAAAGAATACTTCAATATATTCGAGGTACAGTTCAGTTTGGGATTCATTACAGTACAGGGGGGAAACCTTTGTTGGTTGGTTTCACTGATTCAGATTGGGCCGGCGATCCTGATGATCGAAAGTCTACTGCATGTTATGTTTTCAGTCTGGGATCTGGACCTATTACTTGGGCTTGTAAGAAACAACAAGCTCTTGCTCTTTCTTCAGTAGAGGCAGAATATCGAGCAGCAGTTAATGCCAGTCAGGAAGCTTTATAGCTTCGATAGATCCTTTCAGAGTTTGGATTCGAGCAACAAAAGCATACTCCACTTTGGTGCGACAATCAAAGTGCCATCAAGCTTGCCAAAGATCCAGTTCTACATCAACACAGCAAACACATTGAGCTACATATGCACTTCATCAGAAATCTTGTTCATGATCGTGTTCTTGAAGTGCTCTTTTGCCCTACAGATGATCAAGTTGCAGACATCTTCACCAAGTCTCTTACAGAAGCGAAGTTTTCTAAACTTCGATCTATGTTAGGAGTTCAGGAACTTGTCATTAAGGGGGGATAGGCTCTAATGCCTCCTTCCTTCTCCTAATAGTGTCACTTTTGTAAATCCTTCAATCCTATCCCAAGTTGTTCTTAAGGGGGGATGTTAGGATATTTAGACACTTAGGAGTTAGTTAAGATCAACTTGTGTAATATATCCGTTAGGGATAGTGTGTTTCTTTACTATGCATTAGTATGCATTTGTAAATACTTAATCCAACGGTCACGATATGTTCCCGACATTGAGTGATCCGACGGCTCAACTTCTCTTAGATCAAACCTAACCTTGATCTGTGGCTTAACACCTGATTGGTCCATGATCTCTATTTAAAGAGCATGGAGGGTCATTGTTTAGTTGATCGATTATGAGAAGCTCATTTGTAACTTTCTTTCTTTGCATAATAAATTGTCCCGTAGAAGCTATTTGGCCAGGGCCGTGGAGTGTTTCCCTCAAGAGGGTTTAAACCACGTCAAAACATCAGTGTGTTGATCTGTGATCTGTTTGTGTGAAGTGGTTGCTCTTGGTGTTCGATCCTTTGGTAGTACCCTATGTACCCGAACATTCAATGTATGATATTAATTCACAGGTGCAAGGACCATACTCTGATACCACTGTAATGTCCCTTTTTAAGAATTTTATTAAAAGGACCAATTTTTCACTTTTTCCCCAAATTCGACCTTTGACTAGTTTTGATGCCTAGGTCTCCAATTTGCCCCAAATGCTCCCAAATATTATGTGAAGGTATATGTATGATGTTAGAACATAAATATGTGTTTCATGGATGCTTTTGGAACTTTAAAATACTTCTACAAATTCTCTTTCAATTCTGACCAATGCAGGGAACTTTACTAGTAATTTCCCTTTGACTAGTATTCCTCTCTAGGTCTCTAATTGGCTCCAAATGCCTCTAAATATTCAGTGAAGGTGTATGAATGATATTTTTACTTGATTATAATTTTCATGGATGATTTATGGCCATCAAAATACTTCTGCAAACTGGCTTAATATTATGGACAAAGTATGGAATTTAACTAGCCATTTGGGGTTCAAATCCCCCTAGGGTAAGTACTGAAAATGACTCTCCAAATGCCTCCAAACTCACTCGAAATTATGAAAAGAGGTAGGGGATTTCTGAGGGACATTATTTAGGTCTCATTTGAACTATTAATCAATTATTAAGTATGTTCTAACCTTTTCCCAAACAACAACAAAAATCAGTAGTTAGACCTTGGGGGAAATAGCATGAAATATTCTTCAAATTAAATAAAATTGAGCAAGATGGATCCAAATGCTTAAGTATTGAACATGAAACTTGTAATACACATCAATGGAATTCCATATATCATAAATATATCATATAAATATTCTTCCATTCGAAATCATCATCAATACATTGGCATACATCAATCTAGTGGGGGAATGGTCATTGTTTTCTCATTAATAATCCATTTTACATATAACCACTTGGTATTTTGACCAGAAACTTTCTGGAGATGAATAACATAGTATATTAATCATATTAAAACATAAATAGATCATGATAATCTCTCCCAAAGAGTACAAGATCTCACCAAAAATGCCCTCCCTCAAGGGTCAATAATATGCCATCAAAACTGGAAATGGTTGAGAGAGTGTGTTGCACTAGAAGAAACCATGAGCTTCCCTATATCTTACACCTACAAATAAACACTCCATTAAAGCTCCAAATGAAATTTCTAAATGGCCTTTCCAATTACCAACTTGGATGGGAATCTTTCACCCTCGAAATTGGCTAAGGCAAGAAACTAATCATCCACTAGCTCTCCCTCTTCACAAATGCAATTGAAAATTTCTCAAATGATTAAAAGTTGGTTTCATTCTTTTTTATTGACATTTATAAACTTCTAATTTACTCCATGGTTTGAATTCCTTCCAACGGACTCATGCCAACTCAAGTTGGGAAGAGATTCCAAAGAACGCCACTTGTACAACAATCTCTAGTCTCCCACTTCCACCAAATTACATGTGGAAGCATATTAGCTTCCCTAACTCCCTTGAGCGCCCTCTTTGAGGCTATGTTTAGCCCTGACATGTCATATATGTCATATGTCAGCCTTCAAGTCTGATTTGTGTCATAGGTGTCATAGCATCTTCATCATTGTTGTCATAGAGCTAGGGAATCTAGCCCAAGTGTCTCACTAGATCCAAATTGCCTCTTCCTCTTCCATGGGAGTTACTCTTCCTCTACATTTCGACCTTAGATGAGTCATGCAATGAATAATGCCTTTTGAACTCCCCCAAGTATGTTACCATTCACCTTGAATTCAAATTGGTGAGCGAATGATGCCAATTGTAGTGGGGAAATCTAGCCATATGTGGGTCCCCCTTTCTCCATGTGTCTTCATGATCAAATGCCACTTTGATTTTCACATGTATATATTTATTTATCTCCTTTATTAAATATGTATGCCATTCTAATGTTCAAACATCATTTCTTATTCCCCTTATTCCAAATCCCAAAGCTCCACCCCAAACCTAGGAAACTAGTAATTTTCCTCCTTGGCAATTATTTGACCCTTAGCATCAATTTGATAAACTCTAATTAATATGTACAATGTGCTTAGGCCATTGTGACCCAATGCCAATTTGGGACATGACAGTATTGGTATACAAATATCAATCCATCAAATCACTACATAGAAAATTTCAATGTATAGTAAATAAACATTTACTCACTAAGCATTATAATATGCATACACAATACCAGTCATCATAGATTCTACATACAATATCAATTAAACAATAATTGCTTGGGGGGACACTCCACCAATTGCACACTATGCAATAAATCCACGCATAATGCATAATGCAATAAATGCATACTATAATAATAATAATATGTAATGCAATAACTCCATGTGGTAATAATTCAATATTAAATAAACAAACACATAGCAGCTAATAATACTATAAATCAAAGCGTTGCAAGCTAACACTCGGGAGAAGGAGCTGAATTCTCCTCTTGGGGAGACACACTTCCCACACAACATATAAATTAGGATACATATAAAACAAATGTTGTGATCCTCTAGGGAGACGTCGTCCCAATAGCTAGCAATTAACAATAAAATGCATATAAAGAATCCATTTCTCCACATAGGGAACAACATTAAAATGAATTTAAGAATCTATTTCTTCACATAGGAAATCACCATTAAATGCATTTAAGAATTCTATTTCTAGGAAACATCATTAATATGCATTTAAGAATCTATTTCTTCACACAAACAACAGTGTTAAAATGCATTTAAGAATCTATTTCTAAGAGTTCCACGCATTAAGTGATGAATAAAATAACTAATACAAACCAGAAAAGGGATCCACACATTGAATAATGAATACAAACCAACAAAGGGATCCAAGCATTGAATAATGAATACATTACATAAACAAATAAACAAATGAAATAATTAAAACAATTGTGAGGTTGGGGCTGCGTTCTCTTCAGGGAGACGCACTTTCTAGACACCATACCAATTAATTAATATGTATTAAAACAATTGAATGGGGGTTGTGTTCTCTCCAGGGAAATGCCCTTTCCAAACAGCATGCCAATTAATTAATATATGTTGGAATCAATTTAATACTGAGAGGGGGTGAATTAGTATTAGCGTAGTTATCAGCATTTTTTAACTTCTTAAACAAATTATCCTTTACTTAATTCTTATCTTTTGTTATGCTTCAATAAATAAAACATTCATCCATTCATGCACCAAGACAAAGAACATGGAACACAAGAATTTTGTCATGGAAACCCAATTGGGAGAAAACCACGGAATGCTTCTTTATAATGAGAAAGAATATATTCAAGGAACCACCAACTTCATGTATTTACCAGCACCAACTGGAAGGAGGCACCAACCCCTTGGTTTTACAGGCTCTGACCTGAAGTAAGCACCGACTCCCTGTGTTTCTCTAGCACCAACTGGAAGGAGGATACAACCCCCTTTCTCCTTGTTGTTTTACAAGCACCAACTTGAAGGAATCTCCAAATCCATGTCTCTTTTCCCTGTCATGCCGCCCAGATATCCAAAATATGACTATGTATTACTGACCTTCAAATATGTGTACTCATTTGATCTTCTGAAGATAATTCTGTTGTGCGCTACCTTTTGTATGGATTTGATTCTCTGTTACTGAGCTGCATACATCACTTGACTTCTCATTCCTCTCAAATCACACTTTTTCTGATGTCTTACTTCATGTATTGTGTGTTCATTGATATTGCAGTTTTCCCTGAGGTAAGCTTTGCCATTGTGTTATGGCGCTATTGCTTTCACCAACTGATACTGTGCTTTTACTTTAACAAATTGATTCTCTGAGATACTGCACTAGTAACAGATGGAACTGTGCACTTACTAATGGGTATGTTATGTATAAGTGCCACAGTATTTTAGATAATCTGCAACAACCTATGCATCAATATATTCCTCCTTTCGATTTAACGCACTTGCCTCAGATCATCTACCATGATGCGCTCGTTGGATCCTGATACTGCTCTAGTGTCGCGCATCAAATGTACTTCTCAACTTCGCACACTTTCACTTATGCTTATATTCATCAACAAAACATCTATGCATCATATGAAATACTTCGTTTATGTCTCCGTGCTTCTGTCTTTCAACATATGTGACTATTGGCATGCCATCTATAATGATGTCCTTCAAAACATCATTGTAGGACCCCTGTCCTATTTCATCTAAGTTTATAAATAAATATATTTCTTTCATTTGTTTACATACTGTTTCAAGTCTCTATTTTTGTTTTGTAGCTTATGTTTAAATTTCCATGCCTGTAAAATATAACACATTTATTTTTACAAGTTGAAATAAATATATTTACTATTTATATGTTTCTAACATTTACTATTTTGCAGTTGTAAGAGCAAATATATATGTGTACTAATTCACAAAAATTTCATTATCAAATAACTTGAAATAGTAAAAAATCGCAGGGTTAGAAATGGATTATTATACCTATAGGAAAAATACCTTTAGATAGCTAGTAGACCCCTTTCCGTTCCTTCTTGCCTTTGTGATAATATGCAGGAAGATCTCACAGTTGAAAAAAACCTCACACAAAACTCACTCAAGAAGTGATGAGAAGAAGAGAAGAATGTAGTCAATAATCACTCATGAACATAGAAAATGGAGAATAGCAGTATAATCATACATCAGCTGTGAGCTGGCACTGTGAAAACTGAATACAATACAATAACTGTCAATAGAATTCGAATTAGCTAAAGGTAATTCGAATTCATCCTCGGTGTCTAGCTTGGATAACATTGGAGACATCATCCAATTAGTAGTAGCAGTCATAAATGGTTAATAGTCAGTCAAATGAGTCTAACTGAGTCTAACAGAACCATCTAGGCATAAATCAGAGGATGGAGACTCCAAGGAGGGTACATGAGGCTATCAGAAGGTCAAGTGGCACTCCAGAAGTAGTTAACTGGGAGCTACAGGCAGTTAGGATGAGCAATCAATGGAAGAACTGCTCAATCAATGCTCTAACTGACTGTTAACTCCTGGTAGGTGAGAAAGGCGCACATGTCATGCAGGTGAGTAAAACAAGGCGCATCAGGTAGGTAGGAGGGCTACTGGGGGCTGAAGATAGGCTCTAGGGAGATGAAATTAGGCTCTATGTGCTGGGGAGACCACCAAAATAATGATTGGATGCATACAAATGCATGCATGATGATTGGATGCATGCAAAATGCATGCAAGCGTGCAAATATGAAAAATGATGGTGAGAATATTCCAACATCCCCCTGCAAGCTATACTATGAGGTAATAACTGAAAACTAAAAATATAGGGCCCTGGTGACTAAGACCAAAGGTCACCCCGTACAACAATCTAAATAATAAATGAGGAAAGAGGGATAAACCAGTGGGAAGAAAGCCCTCCCTCAAAATAGACTGAAGGATGCTAATGTAGCATTTCATCCCTCACTCGAGAAGGAGGCAAGTGTCCTTCTTTTCCGAAGAAGGGTCGATCGATCTAAAATGGATCAGTAATGTGAGAAGGATGAAACATTCCATTCTGAAAATATGATCTGGTTCTTCTCTGATCAGGTGGATCACCAACCAAATCACCGGCAGATCTAAGAGTAATAGGGATCATCATGTGAAAGATCATCAGGTTCTTGTGGAACTGGATCTCCTATTCGATCATCTTCATCATTAGTTTCTACCTTCAGGTTCTTGTGGATCTGGGTCTAGCATTCACTCTTCATCATCTCCATCTTCAGATTCTGAATCTGAAATATCATGTGATGATTCTTCGCTCTCTTGATCATCAATCAAAGGAGGAGTGGTAGGCAAGCTATTTTGCTCAACAAAAGGAGTATCATGAAGAGGCCATTCCTCAAATTGTACACTCCTTTCCAGGAATGTGGTCATGGTAGTAGGATCAAGAAGCTTGTAGGCCTTTGCATCCAATGCATAGCCCACCATAATGCACTCTCTGTTTTGTGGATCTAGGGCTCTCCTTTTGTCAGTTGGAATCCTTTCCATGCTCTGGATCCAAACACTCTAAGATGAGATACATCGAGTTTGTATCCCATCCATGCTTCGAAAGGAGTAATGTCATTGATTCCTTTGTGAGGAACTCTGTTCTGAAGATAGGAGGCACAGTTCATGGCTTCTTCCCAAAGACTATGGTGCAACCCTTTCGACTTTAGCATGCAAGTGGCCATTTATTTCAATGTTCTGTTCTTTCTTTCAGCTACACCATTTTGTTGTGGTGTATAGGGAACAATATGTTGCATCTCAATGCCCTCTTCAGCACAAAAGGTTTGAAAATCACCCTTAATGTACTCACCTCCATTGTCAGTGTGAATGACTTTTATCCTTCTATCTGAAATTTTTTTATGTAAAAGACTTGAAAAACTTAAAGAATCCAAATACTTATGACTTCAATCTAAGAAAGTATACCCATGTAAATCTGGAATAATCATCAATAAAAGTGAGTATATACCTTGCTTTGCTTAGAGATAGATTTGGAAATGGCCCAGCAACATCACTATGGATGAGATCTAGAGGATGAGAGGCTCTCCTTGCCTTCCCCTTCTCAAATTTCTTCTCATGATGCTTTCCCATCAAACAACCATGACAGTTTCCTTTGGAAAACTTGACCTTGGGCAGCCCATCAACCATCTCCTTTGTATGCATGTCATGCAAGTATTGATAGTTAAGATGCCCAAATCTTTCATGCCACAATCTGCTTTCTTCATTGGCATGAGTATGGAGAGCATATTTCTTTGAGAGACGTAATAAGTGTGAGAAATCATACAGTTTAGAGTTGTGATTTGTAACTCCTTTTGCAATGATTTCACTTGAAACCATGTTTTGTATTTCGACTTCATTTGGAGAGAATATCACTCTCTTGGGATCTCCAATATGAGTCATTTGGTACACTGAAAGTAGATTTGCTGTAAGAGTAGGAACATAAATCACATTTGAGAAGTATCCATGGTTAATATTGATCCTTCCAATCCCCTCAGAGGAGACTTCAGAATCATTACCCAACATGATGGAAGGGCCAACTGAGCATTCGATGTTGGAGAAGAGATCTTTGGAGGAATACATATGTCTTGATGCTCCTGAATCTATGATGAAGGAGGATTCTTTTGATGCACTTGCAATGAGAGCATGGCATCTTTCTTTGTCCTTAGATCTAGAAGGTTCAGTATCTTTCTTCCTTTCACATGCAGGTACAGGGAGATTGTTCTTCTCAAGTAACTGAGCCATCAAGTCCATAGTCTTCTTCATACAAGAACTCGCAGGATGAAATCCTCAATGAAAATATGTGCAATTCGATCTCTCCTTCTGAGATTGCTTGGTATTCTTTGAATTCGAAGCCCCATCTGAATGATATGGAACATCTTTTGGCTTTGTATCATTCGTTCTCTTTTCAAAAACTTTTTGCTTGCCTTTTGCATTCGCTCTTTTGGCCTCAACGGTTGTAAGGGCCGAATCCAACTTTGGTTTTATCATTCCCATGGAGCTTAACTTCTCCTCCTCTTGTGTGAGAGATTGGATGAAGTCATCAAGTGTAGGAAACTTCCATTTTGGAATGGGCATCTTAGCTGACTAAAATGTGGAGACAAAAACTAAGGAATTTGACCCCAATTTTGATAGAATGGAAAGTATGAGTTGTTTGTTTTCTTTCACTATCTCATATCTCTTCAACTGTGAAATCAATATTTTGAACTTGGTTAAGAAAGCATTGATGGATTCGAAGCTTTCAGGACTCAATGAGATGAGTTCATTCTCCAATTTATGACCTTTCAAATCATCTTTCGGTCCAAAGAGGGATTCGAGCTTGTCCCAAACCTCTTTTGGAGATGTTAGATCAATGATATGGAAGTGAAGATCTTCAGAAATTGAGAGAAGAAGTAATCCTACTGCTTCATCAAGCCTATCCAAGTACTTGGATTTCTCTACTGCACTGAGAGGTTCAACCACAGTTCCATACAATATTCTGGAGAGGCTCTTGGAATTCATGAAGATGTCCATATTGGCCTTCCATTTGACATAGTTGGAGAAATTGAGTTTTAGATCCATCTGGAACAGTAGAGAGCGAATTGAAGAGGAATTCGAATGGATGAATAAACCTGCAAAACAAGAATGTTGTTGATGGATCATTTGCTACAATTCGAATGAACACTGCCTTAGGACACTAAGCACATATGACTAAGTCCTTCACACCTAGTTAGACCTCACTGGATTGCTCCAGTGAATTCAATGTAATATCACCAAGATTTGATGTGGAAACTCAGAGGCTTCTGGTGCTCAATGAAAGACAGTTGCTCAATGAACTACTGCAATGGCTGCAATTCGAATAGTTGTTGTAAGCTCTGATACCATGTGATAATCTGCAGGAAGATCTCACAGCTGAAACAAACCTCACACAAAACTCACTTAAGAAGCGCAGAGAAGAAGAGAAGAATGTAGTCAATAATCACTCATGAACACAGAAAATGGAGAATAGCAATATAATCATACATTAGCTGTGAGCTGGAACTGTGAAAACTGAATACAATACAATAACTTTCAATAGAATTTGAATTAGCTAAAGGTCATTCAAATTCATCCTCAGTGTCTAGCTTGGATAACATTGGAGACATCATCCAATCAGTAGTAGCAGTCATAAATGGTCAATAGCCAATCAAATGAATCTAACTGAGTCTAACAGAACCATCTAGGAATAAATCAGGAGATGGAGACTCCAAGGGGGGCGCATGAGGCTGTCAAAAGGTCAAGTGGCACTCCAGAACTAGCTAACTGGCAGTTACATGCAGTTAGGATGAGCAATCAATGGAAGAACTGCTCAATCAATGCTCTAACTGACTGTTAACTCCTGGTAGGTGAGAAAAGGCGCACATGTCATGCAGGTGAGTAAAACAAGGCGCATTAGGTAGGTAGGATGGATACTGGGGGCTGAAGGCAGGCTCTAGGGAGCTGAAATTAGGCTCTATGTGTTGGGGAGACCACCAAAAGGATGACTGGATGCATGCATGATAACTGGATGCATGCAAAATGCAAATATGAAAATTGATGGTGAGAATATTCCAATAGCCTTGTTGTATGCCCTACAACCAAAATCTTTCTCCAACCCAGGAAACTCAACCGACCAGACAACCCAGTATGCTACCATGCCAACTGGCGATGTCTCGCCGACCACCCAGCTCCAAAAGTTCCCCTTTGGACCCTTGAGCCCAAACTGAGTACAAGCCAACCAGTTTTCCCTTCTCTTATTCTGCAACAAAATCCCCTTCTCTTTTGCTCTACAATTTTCTATCCTTCTCCCCAAAATTCCCACATGCAAGATGGCTCCTTTATCCCCCCTTCTCTTCTCAACCTAATTCTCCTTCCTTTCCTAAATCTTCCCCTGCCATTACTACCCTTATCCCCCCATGATTAATGTTCTCCCTCTAAGTCTTTTCTCAAGCCCATCCCCATGCTCTCATTAATAATTAAAATATTATATAATTTTTTGGTTGGGGTCACCTTCCAACCATAAATCCTCATTAAATAAATCTTAACCTATTTAATTCCTTTTATCATTGTTGACTTTACAATTTAATAATTCACAATTTAATTTACAATTTTGTTTAATTAAACTCCAAAACTTATTTTATCACATTGTTATTAGTAAAATTTATATAAAGTCTAGTGAATCAGTATCCACAATTCAAACCAACCTTCATTCCCGACATAATCACTAATATTTATACTTAAATTTGATGAATATATTATTATACTAGTTAAATAATATTATCTAAGACTTAATCAAACTCATTCACCTAGTACCATATTATACCTTAGTTTATTATTAAACTATTTAACAACTATTACTTAAGATAATAATAGTCTCATTAATATTAATTGACATTATTAACACATAGTTAATTTAAGGAATCCAGTTAGTAATATTTTTAATTAATATTATTAACACCATTAAGCTATAATAACGAGGTAATTAAACTAGCTTATACCATTTACACTTATTAACATCATTAACATTAATCCTTAACCCTAACATTCATTGATCAACCGTTCATTGAATATTTCCAACCTAACTTATTAAGTTACTTTATTACTTAAGCACAAGCAAGTGCACAGTGATAATTTATATTTACAACACATCCAAGCAACATTTCAATGGACAATTCATATATTCAAGTGGACGAGCTATGTAAGTAGCTAAGGCTTACATAGATCGCGTAGGTACACTAACAGTACTAAATCACACACATCATTCATAATTCTAAAATTTATCGTTTACCGACACAGGTTTAAACACAGTTTGCAATGTACAATATTTTACCTAATTGCATCTTATTAACTTATGAACAATTCATACATTATTGAGTTACGCCACATAAATCAATGAAAGGTTTTCAACATACACAGTTAAATCAAGTTTACTTCCCGACTTCAAGCTACACCTATCTACCTACATCATCTTCCTAATTCACAACTAACTTCCACATCCTATCCTTTCCTATGTTGGACTACCCTAAAATGTCAAGCCATGACCGGCTCCAGTTAGAACCCGTAAGCGGAAGTGTTGACTACATCGACCAAGCTTCCCCAACAGGAAACCACCAGTCATCATCACACACCTTAGGGAGCGCATCGTAACACAACCCTCCCATGACTCTGGGTTTCAGGGATAAACGATGAGTAAATCCTCCACCCCCTAATGGAACAAGGTACTATGTCTACATTGACACAATAAATGCATTGCAACTTGTACTCAGTTTGTCATCATATAACCAATATGGGCAATCAAGTTTCCTGAAACCCTACCCCACCCATACATCATGATAATCAACATAATAATCATGCGAAAATAAATAATGCATCACTTGCATACTATTTATCTTTCAGATTCCATGTCCCCAAGGCACTCCCACCTCGTAGGATCCAGCTATCACTTAGCCATTTTAACCTGTAAGTTAGTCTCCGACATACGATCTAGACTATCATGCAAAACCCTTGACATGTATACATACATTTCGTCATTAAGAAACAATAATCAAATTATTTCTATTTACCATTTACCTGGTATAACATTCATTCATTCAACATATAACTTTTAACGGTATCCACGTACCCATCATTCAACAATTTGCATATATAAGACATAATTAACACATGATATATATCAAACATGACTACATATGATAACACTAACATCACACACACACACACACACATATATATCTCGGAAAAATAATAGAACCATATGTCCACAGTGTCGTCAAACTGACGAAGTCTCACAATAATAAGCAAATACAACCAGTAATGATAGTTCTAATGGTAAAGCCAAAATGGGGCATTACAATCATGCACCTGGGAATACTTCAATATTTCTTCCTTTCAGTACTTGCGCATCAGTCATAGATCTATGGAACCATACTACACACCATCAAAACTGCATCCTGTTGCATGTGTGCTCACGAATCCTCACTAGATCATTATGCTATGTCCTTGATCCTTTTGATGCCCAAATATCAAACTACAACAATCATTTGAAGCTCTTATCCTCTCACCATCAAGCTTACTTCAAATTTCCAACTTGCATCTCTATTTATACAGGTCATGCATGGATTGTATGTCCACAAGTTGGTCATGACATCCCTTCTTCCATATTTCATGGATTGTGCTTTTTCCATGTGTCATCTTCTACACTATTTATGTATCATCCTTTGTGTGTATTGCACCTTCATGGTCCACAAATTAGTGGGACTTTACACCTTGGTAGTGTACTCTTGCGCTCTAGATGTACCATCTCTTTGAGATATGTGCACATCCTCGCTCTTCAACTTGATGAGTCTACAACCCTTGATGTACCATCCCTTGTGGGTAATGTGCCCTTGATGCATTAATGCTTTATGGTATCTACGCATACTCCAACTTCTACTTGGTGGAACTTTGACCTTTGCCTTATCATCACTTATGGGACTTGTGCACCTATTGTTCCATCGGTTGTGTAATTTTCTCATGGAATTACTTCAACCGATGTACCCTTCTAGGATATTGTGCACCATTTACAACTGAAAGCATCTTTATATTGGCTTGGTCTTGTGTGCTTTCAGGATTGTCCAACCATTTGTTGTTTCTTACTACTTGCGCACTTCCGAACTTTAACCGAGCCATGATTGTGCATTCAACCTACTTGTATCTTTACTTAAATAAATCATTGTCTTGTTTGTGCACATGTACCATTGTCCAACCAGTCTTTTGACTGCTACCTTGAAAGTGTATGACATGGTGGAATTAACTTTTGCGCATGTACTACTTGACGTAGGATACATTTCATTATGTACCTTTCTTATGTGCTTCTTCATATTGATCATGCATGATGTATCCTTGGGAACATATCTTCAGAATGGATGCAGCATATAGATATACTTCTTCACATTGGCATCCATGTCCTTCGCCATATTGCGTAAACACTTCTTCAAAGTGGTTTCATATACTTGTTCACACTGTTGTAGGAATGTGGTGTCCACTTTGACATCAGTTGATATCAATGAATCAAACTGAATTAGTTGACGTCCTTTTTGACATTAGTTGACATCAATGACAACCAAAGTTCAAAAATATAAATTAAAACAATTGCATGGGGGTTGCGTTCTCTCCAGGAAGATGCCCTTTCCAAACTGACAATCCAAAACATTAAAATATATGAAGCTTTTACAAAAGGAGGTAGTGTTCTCCAAGGCTGTGAATATACACGAATACAAACAAACCAATGCATTTGGGTATGCAGATACAATAACATAGATCATATATATAGAAATTAAATTTCATAGCTCTTGAGGCCAGCATTCCGGCAAATTACATAAGCTAATAAAACATTCATTAATCAGTCAAAATATTCTCTCTATATATTTCATTGAACATAGAAGATACTATGCTTATCCACAGAATTCCAAAAACTAAGAGCTAAATCCCTTAAGCATACAATCATAGCACAAAACATTCCAAATGCATATATATGGAGTTACAATCTGTAGAAGGCCCAAGAGTCATAGAGTTGAACCTAAGATCTAATACCACTTTGTAGTATACATGAACCCAAGTCATGCCATCAAGGTTGGATACACCGGGATCCTAACAGGGAAAGGGATTATTTGAGGTAATGCATAGAATAATAAGGTTCACTAAGATTAGGCCAACATACCAATAAGCTAGTACAATAAAATATTTCAACCTTTTAAAAGAGAAGCAACATTATTAATGAAAATATTTTCCCCAATACACATGTGATGCAAGGTAGTTATAGCATGAATGCAATCATATCTAAGTAAAAACTTCACATGCAACTAAATATCAACATCATAACTATTTCAGCCATATAATCATTAAGTAAAATCAGATCTACAGATGCTAACAAGAATAGTTTCACAACACTAAAACAAATCAACTTCATTACACCAAACAAATCATACTTAAGACACCAAACCACAGCCAATTCAACATATATAATATCATATCCAGAGCTTCCATCTACAACCATAAAAGCAACCTACAAACCATATCTACTGGATGCAACAAAACATAAGCAAAATAGCATCCACGTGTTGCAATAACACATAAACCAAATCTGATCTACAAGCTTCCATTTTAACACTACTAAATCATCCATTTAACATAAGAACATAATTGAATCTGCAACATAACATAATAGAAATAAAATCATCTTCCATGGGAACACATGCATCCATAAAACAATAACTAAATGTGTAATAAAATACTTATCTCTAAAGGGTGCAACTAGCTTCAACAGGAAAACGTTCCACCCAGCCATATGCCATGCGCATCAATCTATCAGCATGACAGACACCCCTGAGCTGAGGCCATGGATCCACACACTAAGGGACTGCTGGGAAAATCTTCCTCTTCTAATTTCCTTTGGGTTGACCCGGGTTCTACGAACTTTCCCTTCTACTTGATCCAACAAAATCCCCTTCACTGGCCCTTTAGGCATCAACCTGTGAGCGAGCTAAAGTCTCACCCGAAGCGAAGATGGGTGGTTACAAAATCAGGTTTCTGTAACCTAGTGATGCGCGGTTATGTTATGTGAGATTGATATGCGTAACTTACTCAACATCTACTTCCCATATCGATACCAACATGTATCTGCGCACTTCACAAATCTCAACAACCTACAGACTTCACTGAATTGTTGTTACTTTGCTTCTATGACTACGCATTTACCATACTTAACACAACTTCGTAATGTTCATTCATGCATGTCTCGCTACTTAACATATCATTCTCATTCCCATTCATATGAAAACACATATATAAGCATAAACATTCATGAACATACAATATAACAAATATTCAAGCACATAACACATGTATTTACGTGGTTCACCCCCTAGATGCGAGCTACGTCCACGGAAACTGTTCTTATATTTCTTGGAAGGGGTTAACAGTTCTAGTCTGCGCACTCAGCTGCAGACTCTTCTCTACAATAGATCTCTGTACACATAGTTGTAGATTCTTTTCCTCTCTTATATCTCTCTCAGCATAGATCTACAATAATAATCAACAACAATAATCCACTAGATTCTCTAACCCTTCCTTATACAAAATTGTCCTTTATATAGATTGTGCCCGAAGGTCACATCTTTACAATCACTATGGTCCAACCCCCATACCCTTAAAACCCAAAATGGCATGGCTCTCATGTTGACCATGCTTTGTCTTTACTTCGTTGGAGCTTTGTTTTCCTTTTGTGTTGCTTTCTCTGACTCTGACACTTCTCTAACAGTCGCAGTTATGACCGCACGGCTCCAATGCTATAGTGACACGTCCTTTGCACCATTCTGCTTCTTTACTCTTTTCTTTTGTAGCTAGAAGTTCGTTGCTTCATCCATAACTGCTCCAACTACCTCGATGGTCCTTAGTACTTCGCATTTACAAAGGGGACAGATACTTATCTGTCACTTTGCTTCGCTCCATACCCTGCACCCGAGAATTGCGGAATTGTTTCTCCCAAAAATGGCCGATGTTAGGCCTCGCCTAACTTGTACCTTCACCATCAAAACTTCTTCTACATGGGATGCGCCCAACAAGCCCCTAACACTTACTCATGGCTCACCCCTGATCCACTTTTAATGGGTTGTTTCAACTGTGCATCCTATGAGATGTTTGATTTCGCAGCGAACTCCTGAAAAGTTGCACTCAACTTCGCAACTGTGTCCTTAGATTCTTCCTCAAACTCGTTAATTGTTTCGAGCATCTCCTATGAGATGGGTTCTAGAAGTTTCTCCTTCATAGTGCTCTTTGTTGTCCGGATTACTTGGAACTTCTACTCAATTTCTTAAGAAAGCACAAGCGCCTCTTCCTGCATTGGTTGTAACTTTGATGAAGTTTCAGCTTCCTTCACCCTTAACGCTTCTAGCTCCTTCTGAAGTTCTTTCTTCTCTACGAACTTCTGGATTCTTTGCCTTGGTGGAAAATCCTTCATAGCCATGTTCACAGAGTCAATACATTTTTTCCTTTTTTGTACCTCATCCTGAATTTTCTGTAACTCGGGTTCTTCCTATAGCATAGCCCATACCTTGGTAACTTCATCAAGTAGGTCTTGACATATCACCACTTCTACAGATATGTTTTCTGTGGAATCCTTCAATTCTTCAGCTCTTGCTTCTTTATCTTGCTGCGAGGTGCCTAATTGTTGTCGGGCTTCTCAATCAACAATATGCTCCTTGTATCCAATCTCCATATTTTCCATTTTAGCTTTGAGGTTGTCTATGGCGGCACCAATCCTCAAAGTAGTGGCTTCTACCTCAGGCTCTTTTGGGCAGTATGGGATCTTTGCACAGACTTCGAAAACAACTTTCTTCAATTTATTTTGCTTCTCCTGCACATATGCAAGCTCCTGTGAGGAACCTACAATAATTATTTAATGAAAATGTACAAGATAGCAGAAATAACAGAATTCAGAATAGATTTATTGATCGCGGGCCACTTCGAGGGGGCAACCTCCTTTGAGAAAGCTCAATACAAATAACTCCACGGTGCCTTCATTGGCCTCAACACAAACTTATATACTAAGTCTAGGTGCCAATACTATGGATCAATACCATGGAACATATAATACTATGGGATAACTTACAAGGCATATGCATCCAATACTATGGATCAATACTATGGGATAATAAAAACTATGGATCAACAAATACTACGGGACGAATTACAAAGCATATGCGTCCAACAACAATATACTAACAAAGTAAAGAGAAGGGTTGACAAGGGTTCCTAACATCCCCTCTCCCTTAGAAAAATCTTTGTCCTCAAAGCTTTAGATGTGGAAATTGATACGGAATCTAAAGGAGTGGTTCCCATGTAGCATCCTCTGGTTTCATTATGTGCCACTGAATTAATACCTCTGTGATAGATCGAGAGAGAAGATTACACCTTTTGAGTTTCAAGAAGGATTGCTTGGAAGGTTGTAGATGAAGAAGAACCATATCACATGCTTGAAAAGTGAGCTCAGAACGGTGTTGATCGGCTTGTTGTTTCATTCGAAGTATTTCCATGTGAATATTGTCCTGCAAAATGAGAAGAATCTGATCGTGGTTTCGAAGAACGGTGTCAATTTCCTGAACTAGTGAACTGCTGGTGTATGGGAGAAGAAGTGGAGGTGCCTGGCCATAGATTGCTTCATATGGAGTCATTTTAGATGGATTATTGTACCACCATTCAGTGAGAGGAATCCAATTCGCCCACTGAGGTTGTTGTTTGGAGGTGAAGTAACGAAGATAAGTTTCCAAACATGTATTGGTAATTTCAGTCGGACCATCTGTTTATGGGTGAGATCCTGAACTCATCTTCAGTTTGGTGCCAGTGTGGCGAAATAGTTCTGTCCAAAAAGGACTGGTGAAAGTTGCATCGCGAGATGAGACAATGGAAGAAGGGATTTCATGAGGTCAGAAGAGCTGGTCCAAGGCACAAAATTGGTTATATTTGTAGAGGCAAGCAACCACAACCAAAATCATTGTCTTCCCTCCATATTTAGGGATCCCTTCAATGAATTCCATAGAAATATCTGTCCAAATCCATGTAGGGATGGGAAAGGGTTCGAGCAACCTTGGAAGGAGATGGAAAGTATCACATTCAGCCACCATCTGTTGAATTGTCCTTTTCATTCCCTTCCAAAAGAAGTTACATTTTTCCCACTCATACGTTTTGAGGAACCCAAAGTGCCCTATCGATGGAGAAGCATGGAGTTCATAGAAGACAACCTATTGAAGATCTGTGCTCTGGGGAAGCACGAAATGACCCTTGTATCTCAAGGAAGTACCATCCCAAGAGTAATGCGGTACAATAGAAGGGTTGTGGGCCAATCGTTGGATGAGTTGAGATAATGAGGATTCATTGACATAGCCCTATTGAACATATTGCAACCAAGTTGGAACATGCATAGAAATAGCTGAAAGAGAAACTTGGTCATCAAATGTGTGAGAAAGAGAATCTGTCACCAGATTGTCCATACCCTTCTTGTAAGTGATCTCATAGGCATAACCCATGAGTTTGATAACCCATTCCAGTTGTGTTGGGGAGGAGACCCATTGTTCCAGGAAATATTTCAGACTCTAGTGATCAGTCTTAATGCATAAATAATTCCCTAATAGGTATGGCTGCCACTTTTGTATTGCATGCAAAATAACCATCATTTCCTTCTCAGATTTAGAGGCGGCTAAATTCTTACCAGAAAGGTCCCTTGAAGGCGGCAATCCCACTGGTTCAGCAAAGATACCCGCATATCTATCCAAAAGGTGTTGTAGAGCCAAGGGAGTACTGGAGACCGTTGATGGGTGCATCTGAATGGAATGGAGCTGAGTGATGACACCATGTGAATTCCTCTTAAGGATATTTTCCAGATGATGTGAAATGATGATGCGGAGAGACCCTGGTTGTAATCCTGTAAATGTGTGTTTTTCCCATTGACTGAAAATAGCATCCAAAGTTCATCAAAATCCCATAAGATGGGGCCAAGTGTGCGTAACCATTGAGTTCCCAAAACCACATCACTTCCGACTAAGGACAGGGCAAACATGTCAGAGCACAGGTTATAATATTCCATAGAGATATGCACATTACGACGCTTCCCCTTGCAAGGTAAGGTGCCCCCATTGGAAATCATGACTTCAAAGTTGGAGCAAGGATGGAAAAAACAATCAGCCTGTTTGGATATTCGAGGGTAAATAAAGTTATGAGTGCTACCAGAATCAATGAGTATTGTAAGAGGGAGCTTCTTGAAGTAACCCCTGACGTGCGTTGTTTGTGGGGTGGTGACTCCAGCTAAAGCATGGAGAGATATATCTGGGTGCTCATCCAGAGACGGAGAGTCAACAGGTGGCTGTTGAATGTCGACCTAATCATCTATTGTATCTGGAGCTTCTTCACCAAGTTTAGAGGCAGGCGGAGAATCCACATCCAAGAGATAGAGTTGTTTCTCAACACATCTATGTCCCAGAGTGAATTTCTCATCACAATTATAACAAAGCCCTTTTTTCTCAACGTGACTGCATCTCTGCTTCGAAAAAATGCTTGATAGGAGTGGGGCGAGGAGCTGGCATGATGGGAGGTCGTTGGGAAACCATATTTATGAATGGAACAAAAGTGGATTTGGAGCGTTGTTGGGCTATGATCTTGTCCTCTTCCAACTTAGCCAACCCTAGGACTTCCATCATTGTGTTGGGACGGAACTTTTTAACCTCTGAGCGGATTTTATCCTTAAGACCACTGATAAAACGACTCCTGTAGAATTCATCAGACAATCCTTCTGTGTGATTGGCCAGTTTCTCAAATTATGTCTGATACTCTCTCATAGTTCCAATTTGGTGAATTTTAGTGAGTACTCTTGTGAAGTCATCAAAAGCACTAGGACCAAATCGTTGCAAAAGGAGTTGGAAAAAATATGTCCATTTTGGCTCATCATGAGCCTTGATGTACCAACGGTACCATTGAAGGGATTCATGTTCCAAATGAAAGGATGCAAGTGGAACTTTGTGGACATCAAAAGTATTATGCAGATTGAAATATTGTTCCGCCCAGTATATCCATCCAGTCGGATCATTACCATTGAAGCGAGGAAAATCTTCGGCCCACGAAAATTGCTAGAAGAAGAGAACCCAATGTCTGCAGAAGATTCTAGTTGTCATTTATTGTTCATGGTTGAATGCTAAAGATGAAGGCTGAGAAATTATTCATCCAAATCTTGGAGTTTGGTTTTGAGGGCTGCAAGTTCTTCATCCATTATTTGTGCTCCTGTGCAGGTGACAACCATAACCAAGATTTTTTTTGTTCGTGAATGGGTAGAAAAACAAAAACAGAAGCTTCTTTAGGAAGGGAAAATTTGGATTTGGGGAAAACTCTGATGGGTAATTGGGGTTTGACTAGGTTTTAGACACTTTCTAATGGATAGGGAAGTAGAAAATGGGGATTTCAGAAGTGGGGTGAAAGAATGGAAAAAAATTTCAAAGAGGGACAAAGAAGTAGAAATAGGAAATGAACACTATGGCAAAATTGGAAGGAGATTGGGTGAAAATTGAAGAAGTTATGGCAAACCCTAAAAATAGACAAATGTGAGATTTTTGGATTTGGGAAGTGGAAATTGGGATAGGGCCCTCAAGAATGAAATGTGTAAAATGGTATTGCAGGGGTGTTGGTGAAGTTTCAAGAGAAACGGAATTAAAACAAAGTATATATGGCGAAAAAATAGATTTTTTTTCTTTTTCAGAATGGATCTGTAACAGTGCGGGAGTGGTTGACAACAGTTATGGACAGATGTAATCTGCGATTTATCATCTGAAAATAGATATGGACCCGAGGTATTCTCGGCTTCCTAACGGTTTAGGGGATTCACTCGGCCACCAATGTTGTCTGGCGGCTTGCATATTGGGGCAGTACCCCTCACTCCACGGCTCAGGTAAAACTGATAACCGCTTTGCCACAAACGACAGCTCTTGGTTTACCTCACGGGTGGGAACTAGTCAATCAGGTAGAGTTCGTTTCCCTTTTCGTTGGTAGGTCCTCTCAATGGGCCAACTACTTCGAGGTTCTTGTGGTAATCCTCACAATGCGTTTTAGGGATTATGCCCAAGTACTTCCCACAGTTAAGCGGATAGGGATTATTCCTGGATCCGAACCTGCAACAGATACGAAAAAAAAAATTGGCAGAAATTCCACCCAACGAGCCCAAAAAAGTGCTCTGATACCATATGTGAGGAACCTGCAATAATTAATTAATTAAATGCATGAGATAGCAGAAATAACAGAACTTCTGAATAGATTTATTGATCGTGGGCCACTTCGAGGGGGCAACCTCCCTTATATACTAAGTCTAGGCGGAAATACTATGGATTAATACCATGGAACATATAATACTATGAGACGACTTACAAGGAATATGCGTCCAATACTATGGATCAATACTATGGGCTAATACAAACTATGGATCAACAAATACTACGGGATGACTTACAAAGCATATGCGTCCAACAACAATATACTAACAAAGTAAAGAGAAGGGTTGACACAGGTTCCTAACAGCTCCTTGGTCTTTAGTGCACCTTCATCCTTTAGGTCCTTGTAGCTTCCCTCTAGCTTCAGATGCTGTTTATAAGAGACTATGTATCTATATCGGATTTCTTCCACAACCTGTAGATGCATATTATGTAATCCCTCGATGGGAAACATCCCAACATTAATATCCAGGTGTGCGAGCTGCTTCACACCTTTAGTGAGCTCTTCAGTTGGAAATATGACATTCATAGGCTCAATTCTAACTAGTCGAGGTCTCATTGTTAAGGCAGACGCCTTTCTCTTCCTTTGGCTTAACTCTCCTACCCGATCATCAGAATCCGGTTCTCTCACTAGGTCACGCTAGACTTGTTCAACCCTTGCAACCAGATTCTTCAGTTCTGCGAGGATCTCCATCATGCCTGCTTGGATTGTTTCTTTCTTGCTTTCCTTTAATGCAAGTGTTTATTCAATATGCTCTGACAATCGGAGTGCGATGCAATCATAGTCATCATCATGCAACTGCGCATCGAGTGGAAGCTTAGTATCTTTATGTTTCTTCCTGTACATTCCTTCTGGCACAGCTGTATCGGTTTGCTTTCTCTTCTCGCCTGCTAACAAGCCAACAGCTTGTTGTTGTTCTGCACCTTGACTTGGTTCTGGGTTTTTCCCGCTTGTTATATCATCACCTTGGTCTTTTGGATATCCATCTTCGCTTTCTTCTAAAGTGGTGATCAATGTGGCCGGCGCATCAATCTTCCTTTTTGGCGGCGAGTATTCCATAATTAGATCGATTTTCTCCGCCTCTAACTAATATAGTCCTTCAAACCATTGAGGACGCGTGAGCTATACTCACGGCTGAGTGTAAATGAAGTGAAATCCATCTTTGAAAGTCATATTCTGGATATAGCGAGTTGTCACTTCATTAGTGATACGCGGATTCCTCTGAATGACTTCGCATAACTGCTCATAGTAAGTATACAACTGTATGTTGTTTACCATTTGTCGATATGGCTTCGATGTTTCCTGCATGTTCACAAACCTCGGTCCTCGACAATCTCCAACGAATACAGGGACATTTTGTTGATAGCTAGGCTCATTCCATCCTACAAAGGAAATCAGTGCTAGCAACCAACTATAGTGGAACTGCCTTCCATTTTCTTGTGTATCTTGGATGTATTCTAAGAATTCGTTCAACAAGTAACTCGCCCAATTGAACTGAAAGCCATCCTTGGTCTTCGTAGCTAAGGATATTGCAACGTCCAATACCTCGTTCGGTCTGCATTTCCTCGATATCTTTAATGCAAGGAGATGGACTGTGAACCGCGTGGCTTGATCCTTGATCCCGGCAGTTGTATAACCACGGCTTCCTTTGTTTATCCTAAATTCACTCTTCATCCTTGCAGCCAGCTCTTTATCCTTTTTCTTCCCAACGAACTCAACTGCAGGATCAACACCTCTCTTGCATAAGTGTGTGATCCAGTAGATGAGATCAATGTTAATGTCTATCTTGCGGTCTAACCCCAAGTATCCCTAGTGTGTGCATGAAATAATTGTACGCACTACTGCTATAAGCTCTGGGATCCTATCAAAATGTGGGATGCGCAGTAGGTTCAGCAAGCCTAATGGCTGCAATGCCGCAATCCATTTTTGCCGGTGAATTGTTGCTTGCTTGGTAACTTCATCATAATTTCTGCATAGGTATTGATCTAGTTGGAACTGCGGAAATTTTGCGTCCTGGAGAAAATCATGGTCTGCGAATTTGCACTCTGGAATTTTACCGAGCAAATTCTCCTTAATCTGCACATGGCCTGACATGGGTGGCATGGGAATCTCATACAGAGGATTCCTCATAAGAATCACCTCTAGTGCATCTTGTTTCCTAGGAGAGATGTATTTTGGAACAAGCAGGATGGGTCTCTCTTGAGGTGGTTCTAGTGGAAATGGATTCGGAACACTCACAGCCTTCAGATTTTCCTGTTCAGTGGCCTTCTGCTTGTCTTTCTGCTTCTGTTGTGGTACATTCCTCGATGAGTTTCTAGATGATCCACCGCGTTCTGGGACTGCTTGCTTTACAGGCGTCTTCATGATTCCTTCCAAACCAGAATGTTGGAAGTCACTCAAAATTTCGTCTAAGGTCGACTTCTCAGACATATACTGTCAAATAACGATTGATTTCAACTGGTAAACACTTGGAAATTACAGGCAGTAAAAGTTAAAATTTGCGGTAAAACCTGTAAGTAAACGGTCTTTACTATTTATAGGCACCTCAGCATTAAGGTGTGCCCAAAAGCGACTAACTTAGCATTAAATGCTATGTCCGTTGGCCAAATATTGCGTAGATATTGGTCCTTTCCCTTAATTGAATGTATCTTCAACGAACAAATATGCCTTAGTTGTGGAAACATCCAATTTCTGAAAGTGTTGTATAACAACTTCTTTCCAATCAAAAACAGTAATGGCTAGTTTTCCTTTACTTCGCTAGAGGTCATGTGAACTGTGAGGTTCACTGCGCATTTCTCTTTTCTTACTTTTAACTTTGCAGCACAATTCCTCTTTTACTTTGCTAGCAGATATGTGAATTGCAAAGTTCACTGTGCATTTTCCTTTCCTTGATGTTAACTTCGCAGCGCGATTCCTCTCTTACTTTGCAACTCAGCTCGCTATGTGTGCTTCGTAGCACAGCTTCCATTTTTGTGAAAACTTCGCATTTTACCAAAACTGTGTGCAGACGCTTATTCTGGTAATTTTTAGTGTCCAATTTCTGTTGATGTATATGTAACTTCGGAATGTATTTCACATATATGTATATTGTATTCCTATAGAGATGTTATTATTCCTCTATACAAAAGTGTCGTCATTTATATTGTAAGTGTCGTAACTTATACTTGATGGGTTATTAGACCACCTTGTTGGGGTCGGCCTTATATAAGTCATGTGGGTCAAAGGGTTATTACACCACCCTATTGGGGGTCGTCCATGTGGGTCAAAGGGTTATTAGACCACCCTAGTGGGGGTCGGCCCAGTCAGCATTATATTAAGTGGTTAAGTTGAGGCCGACCTAGTTGAGTAAAGGTCAAGTCAAGTTAGTGTATAAATAGAGAGTGTGTCTCTCTCATTTTACACATTCTATTCTCTCACTCACACTTGGGAGAGTGGTGCACTTGTGGAGGAGGAGGCTCTGCTACTAGGAGAAGACTATCTCTTGTATTCTGGTTGTATCATTGCTCTATCTATCTCTGAGCAAGTTATTGGGGTTTTTCACCTTTATGGTTTTCCCCAAGTAAACTCTGTGTCTCTTGTGTGCTTGCATTATTGTGTCCATGATTGATATGTTGTACATTTGTTGTACATGTGGTTCTCTCAGTTAAGATCCTAGATCAAATTGAAGTAAATTCTGAAAATTTAACAATTTCAACTGCACTTGACACTTCAAATTTGCTTGCGTTGCTTAACTGATATCTGGAAGAGTAGAGCCATCCATGTAAGGATTTAGTCTACTCCCATTAAAAAGTCCCTTCAAATTTTCTCCAAGTAGTGTGGCTAATTGAACTGTGACACCACTAGTGACATGCTTAAAAATGTATGGTCCTAGCCAATGCATTTTGAATTTTCCAGGAAATTTCATAAATTTTCTTTCATAGAGGAGGACAAGGTCTCCTACCTGGAAAAAAATAGTCTTGATATGTTTATCATGCCATGCTTTTTCTATGTCTTTCTGCACTTGATGGTGAAAACCTGCAATGAAGCAATCTTCCTCCAGTCCAATTAAGTGCAGCAGTCTTTCTTGCATTGTCTGATCATCTACCATATCTGTAAATGCTACAATTCTCAAACTTGGTACTATGTATTCCATGGGTATGACAACTTCTTGTCCATATGTTAATCTGAAAGGTGTATGACCTGTCAAATTCTTATAATTTGTTCTATATGCCCATAATACTGCTGATATTCTGAGATCCCAATCATCCATGTTTGTGTTTCATACTTTGGTCAATGCATTCTCCAAGACTTTGTTAAAGGCTTCTTCAGTGCCATTAGCTTGTGGATGACATGGTGTGCTCTTCTGATGGTAGATCTGAAATTCTTCTATCAAGGCTGCAATAGTTCTATTCAGGAAATGGGTTCCCTGATCACTCATTAAAATCTTTGGAAAACCAAATCTTGTCAAAAAATTCTCAAAGATGAACTATGCGGCGGTAAATGCGCTACAGTCCTTCACTGGTTTTGCTTCGGCCCATCTCGTTAAATAATCTGTAGTTATGATGATATACCTTGATCCAGTTCGCTTTCCTGGTAGGTTAATAGGTCCCACGAAGTCAATAGTGTTGAAATATTGTAACTTCTAAGAATATTATATTTGTATTTTATTACCTTGATCCAGTTCGCTTTCCTGGTAGGTTAATAGGTCCCACGAAGTCAATAGTGTTGAAATATTGTAACTTCTAAGAATATTATATTTGTATTTTATTATTCCGAAGATGGTACATTCCTCCGTGGTGACCCTATTGTATATCCGGAGATGTTTATTCCTCCGAGAGAGTGTGGTAACTAGGGTTATTAGATCTCCCATGTGAGGTCGGCCCTGAGTTTACTGTTTAGGGTTTATTAGACTCTCCTGGGAGAGGCCGGCCCCATTAGGGCGAAAAGTCGGTTAGAACATGAGTATAAATAGAGGAGGTGTGTTCCGCATTTATCTCATTCATTCACTCACTTGTGATTGGCGCATAGGACAGAGAGAGGTCTGCATAGGAGGAGAAGGAGCTCTTGTTGAGGACTACATCTTGTATTTGGTTGATTATCAATATTGAGGAAAGCTTTGCTGGGTTTTCTACCCCATGAGGGTTTCCCAGGATAAATCTTTGTCTATCTTGTGATTGTGTTTCTTTCAGTGATCTTGCTTGTGAAATTAGGCTAAACTTAACATGGTATCAGAGCTAGCCTGAATAGGACATATTTCACAAGGTGAAAATACCCCTCTCTCCTCCTCCGGTGAAAATTAGGCTTTCTGCAAAAGTTGGAATTTTTGGAATCTGATTACATGGCTGGATAGCCCTCCTCAAAATCGAAGTTTTGAGCCCTAGATCGAACTTTTTGAGTGGGTAGAACTCCGGGAAATTCAAACCCTAGTTTGACCAAAAGTGCAAAAAACCAGAGAACTAGAAAAACTGCACACTTGTGCACCAGTGAACCAGAAAAGCTATGAACCTGTGCACCAGAAAACCAGAAAAGAGAAGACTAGAAAACCAGAAATTCTGTTGCAGATCCGGAAGGAGAAAACTTGAAGTTTCCAGAAGCAAAACACACCAGTTTTCTCAATTCAATCAAGCTCATCTCCTGGTAAGTGTTATTCTATCTCTTGAGAAACTTCAATCTCTTTGACCCCTGGATAAGATGGCTCCAAGCACTAAGCTTGAAGACAAGCTAGAGCGTATAGAAAATTTTCGAGCATGGAAATACAGAATTGGTCTCATTCTTGAAGAGAATGATCTTGTCCAATATATCAAGGATGAGGTTGCAGAACCTGAAGAAGATGAAACCAAAGAGAAGTATAGGAAGGACCTGATTAGGGAAAATAGAATCATTGCTAATTCCATCAAAGACCACTTGATTCCCCAAGTGGCATCCAAGAAGACCCCAAAGGAAATGTATGATGCCCTTTTCAGAATATATGAAAGAACATCAATAGGAAGATGAATCTGAGAGCTCAATTGAAGAGCACCAAGATGAATAAAGGAGAATCTATTCAAGACTATTTCTCAAGCGTTTCCCAATTCAAGGAACAACTAGATGCCATTGGAGATACCCTTGATGAAGATGAACTAGTCATGACTGCTCTAAATGGTCTCACTAGACCTTGGGAGTCAGTCAGCCAAACTATGTGTGCCACGAAAGAAAGTATGAAGTTTGATGTGGTATGGGAGGATTGCATTCAAGAAGAAGCTAGGGTAGCCAATAGAGAATCCCTTCTCAAGGAGGATGACCAAGATTTGGCTACTCAGACCAGAAGAAGAAGAAGGAGTCATTTCAACTCCAAGAAGAATGGTCACAAGGAGTCTCAACCTCCTCATAGATTTAAAAGGAAAGGGGGAGTAAACTCATAAAGAGATCTCTCCTCAGTTCAATGTTATAGTTGTCACAAACTAGGACACATTGCTATAAATTGTCCTTCAAAGAAGAAGAAGAATTTTCACAAAATACATCAAGCACATTTGGTAGAAGATGATAGTGAAGAAGAGGAAGAGGAAAGGCCTCAAAAGAAAAGAACTAAAATAGAAAAAGAAGATGCTGAAGAATATGTTCTATTCTCTGCACTCTCTGGGTCTGTAACACCTGGAGAAGATACATGGCTCATTGATAGTGGTGCTTCAAAGCACATGATAGGACAAAAGAAGACTCTCTCAAGACTTGAAGAGAAGAACTCTCCATAGAAGGTATCTCTAGGAGATGACTATCAATATCCCATCAAGGTAATTGGTGAATCAAGCTACAAGATTGATTCTGGAACCCCATTGAAGATGAAGGAAATATTATATGTACCAGGTTTGAAGAAGAACTTACTTTCTATCTCAGCATTATATGAGAAAGGCTATAGGATTGCATACATAAATGGACAAGTGCTCATGTGGTCCGAAGGAAAATCAATTGAGGATGCAATTGTTATTGGTGAAGAGGAAGGAGGTCTATACAAACTCAAGGGCCATCCAGAAGCTGTCCTTGTTCATGAAGCCACTATCCCAAGTGAGCTATGGCATAGAAGGCTTGCTCACATTAACTACAAAGCACTACCTCATGTGATCAAGGTAGTCATAGGATTACCAGACTTAAAGATTGATCATGATGGCACTTGCAAAGGGTGTGCAAAAGAAAAGAATGTCAAGAACCCATTTCCAAAGAGTGATACAAAGACTAAGAGTACATTGGAATTGATTCAATCAGATGTATGTGGACCAATGCTATCCACATCCTTGAGTGGATATGAATACTACCTTACTTTCATTGATGACTACTCAAGGAAGACTTGGATATATTTTCTGAAGGGAAAAGATGAAGTCTTCGGAAAGTTCAAGGAATTCAAAGCCTTGATAGAAAACCATTCAGAAAATAATATTAAGATACTTAGGACAGATAATGGTGGAGAATATACTTCAAAATATTTTGAATTCTTTTGTAAAGAAGATGGAATCAAGAGGGAACTAACCACTCCCTACAATCCCCAACAAAATGGTGTTGCGGAAAGAAAGAATAGAACTATTATGGAAGCAGTAAAAACAATGATACATGATCAAGACCTACCTATGTATCTATGGGCTGAAGAAGCCAGGATAGCAGTCTATGTGCAGAATAGACTATCTCATAGTGCTCTTGATTTCAAGACCCCAGAAGAAGTGTTCACAAGGAAGAAGCCTGAGGTAAGTCACCTCAAGATATTTGGATGCCCAGTATATGTTCATATTACAAAAGAAAAGAGGACCAAGCTAGATCCTTCTGGGAAGAAAGGAATATTTGTTGGATATTGTGATGCATCCAAAGCATTCAGAATATACATCCCAGGATTCCATCATATGGAAATAAGTAGGGATGTAACATTTGATGAAGAGGCAACCCTCAAGAGATCTAGGAAGTGCCAGCATGAAGACGTATATGAGGAAGAGGCACCTTCCAGAATTACAGAAGTTGCACCCACTCCTGAAGAGAAAACACCTGAAGACCATGACATGTTGGAACCACAAGAACCCATGTCATGAACATTTCAAGGAAGAGAAAACCAACATGGGCAAGAGACATTATTCTAGGAGCAGAAAAGTATGGAGCTCCTAAAGGCTCCACTAGGGTGAGCAAGAAACCAAAGACATTCTCCAACTATGTGGCCCTGATGTGTGATCTTGTAGATCAAGAACCCACCAGTTATGAATAAGCATCTCATGAGAAAGAGTGGTGGACGCAATGATGGAGGAATACCAATCAATAATGAAGAATGATGTTTGGGATATAGTTCCAAAACCAAAGGATAAGAGTGTGGTATCCTCCAAATGGATATACAAGATAAAGCATGCTGCGGATGGCAGCATTGAAAAGTATAAGGCAAGGTTTGTGGCCAGAGGGTTCTCTCAAAAAGAGGGAATTGACTATGAAGAAACATTTGAACCAATTGCAAAGTACACTTCCATTAGAACCATCATGGCACTTGCATCCATGATGAAGTGGGAATTACACCAGATGGATGTGAAGACAGTCTTCCTGAATGGTGTGATTGAGAAGGAAGTGTACATAGAACAACCACAAGGATTTGAGGTTGAGGATAGAAGAACTCACGTATGCAAACTAAAGAAGGCTTTGTATGGGTTAAAGCAAGCTCACAGAGCTTGGTATGGAAGAATTGACAGTTTCCTGACAAGCTTGGGCTTTACCAAGAGTAAAGTTGATCATAATCTTTATCTCAAAGTTATGGATGATGAACCTGTCATATTGTTGTTATATGTGGATGATCTATTTCTGACTGGAAATGAGAAATAGATTATTGAGTGCAAGAAGAAGCTCTCTTCAAAATTTGAGATGAAAGATCTCGGATTGATGCACTACTTCCTAGGTCTGGAAGTATGGCAAGGCCCAAGAGGAATCTTTCTCAACCAGGGAAAGTATGTTGTGTAAATCTTGAAGAGATTTGACATGTTGGAATGTAAAGCCATGGCCACTCCCATGGATTCCAACCTGAAGCTGTTAGCTGATGACTCATCAAAGTTAGTGGATATGACTCTGTACAGACAGATTATTGGGTCATTGATGTATTTGACAAATACCAGACCAGATATATGCTTTGCCGTGAATACCCTGATTCAGTGTCTAGTGGAACCTAGACGAGTTCACTTGATAGCTGTAAAGCATGTGATGAGGTACCTAAAGGGTACGATAGACTTTGGTCTATGTTATCTTGGAGATCATGACTTCAAACTGCATGGCTACACAGATGTTGATTGGGTAGGAAGTGTATCAGATGGGAAAAGCACATCGGGAGGATTTTATTGGCTGGGATCTGCTATGATCTCGTGGTTTAGCAGGAAGCAGTCTAGTGTGGCTCTCAGCACAGTTGAAGTGGAATATATTGTTGCTTGATCTGCTAGTTGTGAAGCGGTATGGCTTCGAAAACTGCTATCAGGATTATTTGACTTAGAGATGGACCCCACTGTGATCCTATGTGACAACCAGAGTTGTATCAAGATGACAGAGAATACAGTGTTCCATGATAAGTCAAAGAACATAGAGATCCAATATTTCTATATACACGATATGGTGCAGAAAGGAGCTATCAAGATCGAGTATGTAAGCACTGACGAACAAGTTGTTGATATATTAACCAAACCTCTGTCTCGAGTAAAGTTTGAGTACTTCCAAGACAAGCTTGGTGTAGTTCAGAAGGACCCTCCTCGAAAGGGGGAGTGATGTGGTCACTAATGATGAGATTGCCTGCATCGACAGTGAGGTCAATGATGTGGATACCTGTATTGGTGATACCAACAGTGAGGTCGGTGAATGGTCCTTGGACTGGGTCTAAGTTGACAAGTGGATTGTACCATCCTTGGACACATGTTCTAAAATAGATCTGTATACATATGTCTCTGAGAAAGAAGTCCCTAGTGGATGAGAGGGATTGCATCATCCCTGGACTTCAGTCCCCTGAATTGATCCGTAGACATATGTCTCCGAGAAAGAAGTCCCTAGTGGATAAGAGGGAATGCATCATCCCTGGACTTCGGTCCCCTGAATTGATCTGTAGACATATGTCTCTGAGAAAGAAGTCCCTAGTGGACGAGAGGGATTGCATCATCCCTAGACTTCGGTCCCCTGGATTGATCCGTAGACATATGTCTCCAAGAAAGAATTCCCTAGTGGATGAGAGGGATTGCATCATCCCTGGACTTTGGTCCCCTGAATTGACCCATATACATCTATCTCCGAAAATTGATGATAGGACTGCATCGTCCCTGAGATTTTAGTTCAAAATGTACGTGATAAATCCTAGATCTGATCTAGGTCACATCCAATATGAAAAAGGACTGACTCTGTGGTGGTAAATCCTAGATCTAATCTAGGTCACATCCAATATGAAAAAGGACTGGCACTGTGGTTGGGACTGCATCGTCCCTAGACATGGATTTGTCTTAAATGGATCAAGGACTGCATCGTCCCTAGACATGGATTTGTCTTAAATGGATCAAGGACTGCATCATCCCTAGACATGGATTTGTCTTAAATGGATCAAGGACTGCATCATCCCTAGAAATGGATTTGTCTTAAATGGATCAAGGACTGCATCGTCCCTAGACATGGATTTGTCTTAAATGGATCAAGAACTGCATCGTCCCTAGACATGGATTTGTCTTAAAAGGATTAGGATTGATCATCCTGTAAGTAGATCTGGATTGCATCATCCATAGACATGAGAGGTGTCTTAAAGTGAGAGGGATTGATCATCCCGTAATTGGATCATGTGTGTTGCAGATGATCCAGATGTTGTAGATCGAGATGATCTAGATGCTATAGATCGAGATGATCAGGATGCTGTAGATCGAGATGATCCAAATGTTGTAGATCAAGATGATCCAGATGCTATAGATCGAGATGATCTAGATGCTATTGATCGTGATGATATAGATGACGATGTTGTTGATCGTGATGATCTAGATGACGATGCTGTTGATCAAGTGATCCAGATGATGATGATGTTACTGTAGCCATTCGAGTGATGTAGAAGATGAAGACTCAGTACTGAAGATGTTGATGTTCTAGTATTGATTATGTTCCATTAAATGTTTGAGTTACTGATGATGATGTATGAATAAAGCTTCCAATGATTTATATATGTATCATGTATCATGTAGTTGATGACTCCTTGCTCCTGCAGAGATGTTGTTATAATATCCTTCTCGTTAAGGGGTAGTGTTGAAATATTGTAACTTCTAAGAATATTATATTTGTATTTTATTATTCCAGAGATGGTACATTCCTTCGTGGTGACCCTATTGTATATCCGGAGATGTTTATTCCTCCGAGAGAGTGTGGTAACTAGGGTTATTAGATCTCCCATGTGAGGTCGGCCTTGAGTTTACTGTTTAGGGTTTATTAGACTCTCCTAGGAGAGGTTGGCCCCATTAGGGTGAAAAGTCAGTTGGAACATGAGTATAAATAGAGAAGGTGTGTTCCTCATTTATCTCATTCATTCACTCACTTGTGATTGGCGCATAGGAGAGAGAGAGAGGTATGCATAGGAGGAGAAGGAGCTCTTGTTGATGACTACATCTTGTATTGGGTTGATTATCTATATTGAGGAAATCTTTGCTGGGTTTTCTACCCCATGAGGGTTTCCCAGGGTAAATCTTTGTCTATCTTGTGATTGTGTTTCTTTCAGTGATCTTGCTTGTGAAATTAGGCTAAACTTAACAAATAGTCCATTTATCGAAGAATTGAAGTGTCAGTTGTGGCATCAATGGCATCTCATCCCGACGAGATGGATTTCATGTTCTTTGGCATACATCGCACTTCCGGCAATGTTCTTTTGAGTCTTTATGTATTGTAGGCCACCATAGTCTTGATCTCAAAATTTACTGCGCAGTAGCTCTTCCTGCATAGTGTCCTCCATATACACCTGAATGTGCTTCGGCCAGTATACTAGGTCTTTCATGTTCTAGTACGCCTCTTCGCAATACTTCATTTGGTCCTAATTTATACAATTGTCCAGCAATTATGGTAAAGTCAGTTTCTCTTAGCACTAATTGTTTCTTCTGCTACATAGTAAAATCTATAGGCGCTAATATTGTAGTCATAAATTCTATGATATCTCTGAAGTAGTCATCTGCTATATAGATAGCAAACAACTGCGCATCTGGTAGACTATCCTCCAGATTACTCGGTTCTTCGCCTGACTCAATGCGTGATAGATGGTTAGTTCCTACATTCAATCTTCCTGGTTTCACAATGATTTCAAAATCATATTCATGAAATAGAAACAACCATCTGCATATTCTTCCCCCTAACACGGGTTTGTTGACCAAGTACTTCAAAGTTGAATGGTCAGTAAACATGCAGAAATGCGAACCTAGAAGATAGTTTTTAAACTTATGCAATGCGTATACCATCGCTAATCCTTCCCTTTATGTCGTAGTATAATTATTTTCTATTGAAGATAGCTTTCTACTTGAAAATGAAATGGGATGATCGATGCCTCTCTCACTTGGTTGAGCTAGTACAATGCCAAGTGCTATAGATGAAGAATCTACCTGTACATGAAATGGTTTATTCCAGTCAGGAAATACTAGAATAGGTGTTGTGACCATTTTCTCTTTCAGTGTGTCCAATCCTTTTTGACAATCTTCAGTCCAACTGTACTTCACTTCTTTCTTCAATAATTTATCCATAGGCGTAGTGATCTGCGCATATCCTTTGATGAACTTTCTATAGTATCTTGTATGCCCCAATGTAGTGAGTAACTACTTCATGGAGTTAGGTGTTGGAAGATTTACAATGATTGAGATCTTTTCTAGGTCGACCATCAATCCCTACTTACATACTATGTGTCCCAGTAGAATTCCATAGGGAACACAGAAGACGCACTTCTTCAGATTCAAGGAAATATGGTATTGTCTACACTTTAATAACATCATTCTTAATTTCGCATAATGGTTCTTCAATAGACCAAATATTGTCTAATCATCAAAATAAACTTCTAAGAATTTATGAATATAATCCTTAAATGCAGCTACAACAACTCTTGAAAATATAGCAGGTGAATTCTTCAATCCAAACGGCATAACAATGTACGGATATGATCCCCATTCAGTAGCAAATGTGGTCTTATGTCTATCTTCTATAGCAATTTTGATCTGATGATATCCATAAAATCCATCAGTGAAAGAGTATGCCTCATGTCCACCTATATTATCTAGCACTTCATCTGTGAATGGAGTAGGAAATGGGTCATGCAAGGATGCATCGTTCAATTTTCTAAGGTCCACATAGATTCTTATTTCACCTTTAGTTTTCTCATCCTGAATTACAGTAGGACTTATCCATTTTGATTCCTCTACTAGTTTAATAATTCCTGCGTTAAGCATCTTATCAATTTTGGCTTTAACCCTTTCTTTATATCTAGGATTCAATATATAAGGTCTTTGCTTAATAGGATTCACATCTGGTTTGAGAGGTATTTTCATAACTCCCAAGTCACCTAAAATTCCTTTCATTTCAGAAAAATTGGTAGGAAATAAATCTTGATATTCGCGCAGTAGGTCTACAGTATGTCCTATTGTTTCTTCATACCAGTAATCCCCAATAGAATCAGACTTTGGTTCATTCTCAATACCAATGTTGATCTTTCTGGTCTTCGCAGGATTACTCAAGTCTGTAATTTCTAAATCAGGCCCTTGAACATCGCCTTCTCCTTCTGACTCAGGTATATGCACATAGCGAGGATCTTCATCATCATCTTCATCTAGTGCAAAGTTATAACATTCAAGGGCATGCTCAAACTGTATTTCCCACTCTGGTTGTTTATATATTGGTAACGTGGTATCGTCGAATATCTTCTTTTTAATGACTTGCAGAGCCTCACTGATACTCAGACAATCATCCTCAAAACTGAAAGTGGATTGAAAGTCAGTTATCAATATGTGCCAATCTATTGTGCCTTTGCGAAGTTATGTTTCTGTATACCAATTCTTTGGTATTTGATCCAATGTGTGTATAAACATGTGAACCCATTCCTTCTCAGGTGTATGTATCCAAGCTTTCAAACAAAGTTCTGTATGATCTCTAGGATCAGTCTGTCCATTGTATTTTTCTTGTGCTATCTTAGTATGTTATGCAAATCTAATTTCCATCATATGTGTGCATTCTTCCCATGTATTCAGGTTCTCTTTATGCGCATCCCACCATCTAGCAGGTGTAGCTCGCAATGCTATATCTAAAGCAGCTAACTTATGTTCTCCTGGAACTGATACTAGATATTCATGAAGAAATGCGTGGATATTTCCTAAACCATCATAAGTAGGAATTGGACTTACTTATGTTCCAATCCAACGTAGTGACTTTGTGATCTTCGCACATCGTCTTGCTGATACTTCATGCATTCAAATCTGCCAGTTCTCCATTCTTACATCTGATTCTGATATGGAAGAACTGTCGCATCTCCATCTCAATGTTCCATCATCCGTAGGATTAGTGTAATATTCTTGATTCACTGTCATCTTGTAGATATTATCAAGTTCTTGGGCTGTGCATTCTTCTCGGACTGGTTTGATATATCTAGGTCCTTGTGAAGGATCCAAGGGTGCGATGACCATGATATCTGGTCCTTCAAATATCATTTGTTTTTTTCTTGAGATTGATGATTGTGAGGTTGTCAATTTCCCATTCAATCCCTAATAATGCAGGATAAGGATTGTTGTCATCTATGATCTCGATAACCTCGAAGTATGCTTTAGTTCGTACTCCATCAATGTCTACAAGAACACTTGATAATCTCTCCAAGGGTATAAGCTTTTTCTGATTATCTAATCTTAATTGTATAGGCGACCAAGATAACTTTGGCTTTCCCATTTGTTCCCATGTTTGTTTTGTCAGGACATTCACCTCTGATCCTAGGTCAAGAATGACCTGGTTCATTTCATAATCTCCAATTTGCGCATTTAGCCTCATTTATCTTCTTATCCTTCTATGTTTTTTGATATGATGAACTGCTATGTGTGCATCATTTATTGTGTTACATTGTTCGTGATTTCCCAATAGGTTCTGTAATTCCCCTAAGGAGTTTCCATGCCTTAGAAAATTTATGCAGCTCTGTAAGAACTGTGTTATAGGACTTATCTGCTCTGGCGAAGTTCATGATCCATCATACGAGATCGGCATATCCAGTATCGGTGTCTGATCACTTCGCAATTCGGTTCTTGTGATCGAAGGTTCCACATTCTGAAAGCTTTTTCTTGCTTCCATTAATGCCTTTTTCTCTTGGTCAAGGTTAAATACAGGTATTTTTCCAGTTTCTTTTCTTACCCAAGGTACATCAGTAGGCTTTAGTGTGTTTAAGTGATCTTCGGAAGTTGAAGCTTCGTTTTTCCTATCATCTCATGTCATGGTTCCACTTCGTGTCACAACATGAATGTTGTGATCCTTGTTCCTCTTCTCAGTTGCGATCATCTATATATTCTGGTTCTGTCCTTATGGTATTTTATCTTGCATGTTTCCTTGCAAAATGGGACATGCTTCAATGACATGGTCAAATGAATTATAGTACTTACAAGTATTGCATGGATTCTGACAGTCTCTGGCTAGATGTCCTGGTTGAGCACAGTTATAGCATACAATCTAACCTCTTCCTCATCCTTGGCCAGTGTTGCGTCCTCTTCCTCTGTATCCACCATGTCCTCTATATGCACCTTGGTCATACTGCGCATTTTCATTATTATACGGTGTTTCTCCTTGGACTCTATAGACATCATGCTTTATTTCTATCATGAGACCATAAGCTCTATAGTTGGTATTGTCATGTCCAACTGACTTACAGAATGTGTAGTACAGATTCTTTGGTGTCTGTATATATTTCTGAAGTAGGTAATAGTCTTCTAGGTGATGTCCTCTACATCGGAAAATCTCACACCATGGTCCTTGTTGTTGATTAAATGGGTTTGGTGCTCCACTAGTGATGTAGTCGCTGAATACAGGACAGTGTTCCTCGGAATGTCCTTCTCCTTTACATTTTGTACACCAAAATTCTTCTCTTGTTTATTTCCCTTTCTTCATATCTTGTAGTTGTAATGTCAAATTGGCTAACTGTGTATGTATTTGTACCATACTTGTGTATCCTATGGTCGAAGCTTCTAGCTTCATCGCAATCTCTAGTGCTTTTGTTTGCGAGGTTACCTTCCATTGCATTAGCGGTAATCTAATATGGGGAAATAGCCAGCTATGAACCATTCTTGATTTTTTTGCGGTGCTATTGAAATCTAACTTGATCTAATAATGCTTTGAAATTTTGATCAAACTCCCATACAGTCTCATTAGGTTTCTGTTTGATTTATTTTAACTATGTGATGCACTGAGATTCTGACTTAGGTTTCTTGAATTCTCTAAGAAGCGCAGTTTTGATATCAACTAGTGATCTGTTCTATCCAACAGAATACTTCATTAACCATGTTAGAGATCTGTCTCTAAATGTGGTAACTAGCTGAGCTTGTTTTATAGCATCATCATGTACTTGATTAACATTTCATACGGCTCCACAGAGAAACCAGTGTTGCTCTGGGTCTTCTAGGTCAGTTCCTTTAAAAATAGGTATTTTAATGTCGCCTTCCATTCTTCCTCTAGGAGGTGTAGTGTTCTGAGATGATGAAGGTATACGACTACTTGACTGATTTTGAGTACTTGTTCGTACAGTATTACTAGTAGTAGTGTTCTGTGAACTAGTAATATTTATGCCCTCAACTACGGGTTTCTGGGGAGTAATAGGCTGATAACCAGTGCGTCTACGTTATGTTTCGGTATCATACTCAACCTGATATGAGTTTCTATCACTTCCTAACTCGGTTTATAAGAATGTGCGAGGTTCGGCTTCACGAGACCTCTTTCTAGTGCTAAACTTATATCTCTCCCCACTTCTCAAAATACCAATATCTTCGTATGTGTAACTATCTATGTTACTGAACATTACAGACTCAAAGGGCCTAGGAATCTGATTGCATTCTTAAGACTCATTTTTAAACTAGTAACATTTTAATGTATAAAATGAGGTTTTTCAAGTACTTACCGCTAAATCCTTGAAAGAAATATCCTTCTACTATGTTGTAGGACTTCAACGTGTCCACAGCAAATTCTGTAACATAGCCTTCCATTAAGCTATCCAACCAAAATTCTACTACTCTTGAAATTTGGTTGTCAACACCTTTAAGCCTCTGAATCAACTCTGGATTCCAAACTGTAGGTTCTCCACCCTGGAAACAATTTTTGCATTCTGTTATCCTCGATATCCACTCATGCAACTCAGTAGCAAATGATGCAAAGAAAATTTGATGTAGGTCAATGAATATATACCTATGCAACCATTGTTCTGTGGTAAGACGCCGATGTATGTTCTCTTTCTTCGCAAACTCAAGTTCTTTTTTACTTACCTAGTTCTGTATTTGTGAGTATTTTGATCACAGAAGATCTAGGAGCTATGGAGAACCTCACAAAATCGAATTAATTTGCAAATACAGTGGAAAAACTTGAAAAAGATGATAATTTTTACACACAATGTATGCTGAAACCTTTGATTAACTGACTGTCTAACATGTGAAAATGTTAGTAACAGGTTTTTATTACATCCATGAGAAAATCGAGAGCATTAGGTGGCTCAAGCTGAGTGTACAAGTCATCAATGCCAAATTGGCCTCAATCCCCCCTAGGTGGGTCCAACTCAATCCCAATCACCCCAAACAGCCACGAATTCTGGTGTGGAGGTGGCTGAAGCATGCTGGGTCATTAATTAGCTCAAGGCAGGCGTGGGTGAGCAAGTAGAGGAGGTTTGGGGGCCCAAGGGAGCATTAAATGCTCCAAATCTAGCCAAAAATGGGCAAAAATCCACCCTAGCGCCCTTGGTCAACTAAAATTCCCCAAAACAAGGAGAGAGGGTGCACCAGCAATAAATGAGGGCGCACTTGTGGACAAAACAGGAGGCTGGGTGAACTGGTTTGCTTGGAAGTGGGTGTGAACACTCTCAAAAGTGGGTTTTTGACCAACTATAGTCACTTAATCCAAAACATGGTTTAATTAAGCACATGGGCAATTAAAAATTTATGGATTATGGTACTAAGTGTGGTTACTGTTCTAACACCCCCCCTTAACCATAACTTTGTACATCTCATGAAAGATAAGTGGGAGGCCTTGGCAACAAAGGCTCAAGTCACCTCAATACAAACAGAAATTTTATTTGTCCATATGAACCGAGGAAAAGAAGTAAAACCTCATGGGATAAAAACTTCCCTCAAAAATGGACATGGGGCTGAACCTGCAATTAAATTGCAGCAATCACCATCCATCACTCACTCCAAGCAAAGCTCTCAGGTGAGTGAAGGTCTTCTCAGTAAAGCACTTGGTGAAAATATCTGCAGTTTGCTCGGTGGATGGGCAATACTGCAATGAAATCACCCTGTCATGCACCAAGCCCCGAATGTAATGCATGTGGATCTCAATGTGCTTTGTTCTTTGCCTCTGTACTGGATCAGTAGATATCTTGATGGCACTTTGATTATCCACCCAAATATTGGTTGGAGAATCAATAGCAACACCAAACTCCCGAAGAATGCCTTGCAACCAAACACACTGTGTGGCTGCATTCACTGCTGCCCTGTACTCTGCCTCTGCTGATGAAAGAGAAATTGTATGTTGTTTCTTGCTTGACCAGCAAATAGGACCTTCATCAAACATAAACACAAAACCTGAAGTGGACTTTCTATCGATGGGATCTCCCGCCCAATCGGAATCAGAAAATCCAGCTAGTTGAAGTGAAGAACCAGTTGCATAGTGTACCCCAAAGTTCTTTGTTCCTTGGACATAATGAAGGATCCTTTTGGCTGCCTTCCAATGGATCTCATGTGGCTGCTGCATATACCTTGCTACAGCACTTACAGCATAAGACAAATCAGGTCTTGTATGTGTAAGATACAACAAACTTCCGACTAGCTGCCTGTAGAGAGTACAATCCACCAATGGAGACTCTTCAAATTCACCTAGTTTTATGCCTGAAAGGAATGGGCACTTGGCTGCCTTACATTCAGCCATTTTAAACTTGAATAACAGGTCTGAAGCATACTTAGATTGACTCAGCAATATACCTCTCTCAGATTGCTCAATTTCCAAACCCAAAAATTGCCTTAGCAATCCTAGGTCGCTCATGGCAAATTCACTGTGCAAAGAAGCTTTAATTGAGCCAATTTGTTTGGTGCAGCTCCCTGTAATTAAGAGATCATCAACATACAGTACAATGACCTGCAAATTATCATCACAATGCTGCAAGTAAACATTTGAATCAGACTTGCATCGACAGAAACCAATTGAGAGCAAAAAAGCATCCATTTTGGCATACCAAGCCCTGGGGGCTTGCTTGAGTCCATAGAGTGACTTCTTCAACCTGCATACAAGTGTGGGATCCTCTTGGAATCCTTTAGGATGCTGCATATATATCTCTTCCTGTAGCTCACCATGCAAGAATGCACTTTTGACATCCATGTGGTGAACTTCCCAACCTTTACTAGCTGCCATGGCTAGAGCTAGTCTAATTGAATCCATCTTTGCAACCGGTGCAAAGGTCTCTGTATAATCCACACCATGGATTTGTGAGTAGCCCTTAGCCACTAACCTAGCCTTATACTTCAGATCAGAACCATCAGCAACAGGTTTGGTTCGAAAAATCCACTTACATTGCACAAGTTTCCTCTTGGGAGGAAGAGGCACCAAATCCCATGTTTTGTTCTCTTGGAGAGACTGGAATTCTTCTTGCATTGCTGCTCTCCACCTTGGATCATTATGAGCTTCCTGATATTATGTTGGATCAGATCCAATCATCATATAACAGTGATCAGCAAGTTCACTCTCATTAGCAAAGGAAGCATTGATTGTTTGAGATCTAGTCTTCCTAGGCTCTTGGGGATTGCCTGCCAATTCACCTGCATCTTGTATGATTTTTTCAGCCCACTTGGGCCTTGATGGTGACTCATGTACAGCAATGTCATCTTCAGCCATGTCATCTTCAGCAATATCAGAAAAATCAGAGGTGGAATCATCACTAATCTCATTAAGGTGTGGAGGAGAGGAGCTTTCCCCCGGTGCAAGCTCAAAATCTGGAATTGGTTCTTCTTCGAATTGCACACTTCTCTCAATGAAAGTTTTAAGTGTGGATGTGTCAAAGAGCTTGTATCCCTTTGTGTCCTCACCATATCCAACCATGATACATTCCCTACTCTGTGGCTCCAAAGCCTTCCTCTTTTCTGATGGAATTCGAGCCCATGCTCTAGACCCAAAAATCCTGAAATTTGACACATTTGGTTTTTGGCCAAACCATGCCTCATAGGGGGTTTTTCCTTTGATTGATTTGTGAAAGGATCTGTTCTGAATATGAGCAGCACAATTGATGGCTTCAGCCCATAGCTTAGGGCTTAGATCCCTAGCTTCAATCATGCAAGTAGCCATCTCCTTGAGAGATCTATTTTTCCTCTCTGCCACACCATTTTGCTGAGGTGTGTAGGGGATTGAATGTTGCATTTGGATGCCACATTCCTCACAAAGGTGCTGTATGTTATTATTCACATATTCCTTTCCATTATCAGTCCTAAGGATCTTTATCTTATGACCACTATGGTTCTCCACTAGGGCTTTCCAAATCTTCAATTTCTCAAACACTTCTGACTTCAATTTAAGGAAGTAAACCCAGCAGAATCGAGAGTAGTCATCTATGAATGTAAGTACATACCTTGATCCACCATATGATGGAGTGGGAAGAGGACCAATGAGGTCTGAATGTACCAATCCAAGTGGTTGAGTGGCTCTCCTTGCCATTCCCTTCTCATAGCTGCGCTCAGGATGCTTTCCAGCTACACACCCAATGCATGCACCATTTGATGATCTGATTTCTGGAAGCCCTTCCACCATCTCGTCCTTGTGCAATGTCTGGAGGTATTTGTAGTTCATGTGGACAAATCTTTCATGCCACAACTTGGAGGTCTCTTTGGCATGAGAGACAAGAGCATGGTCACTAGAATTTGGAATGAAGTTTGAGAATTTGTACATTCTCTCATCATGATCTGCATACCCTACAGCCACAACTTGATTTGAGGAGATTTCTGAGATTTCTACCAAATCTGGAGTAAATGTCACTCTCTTGGCTTCTCCTGTATGGGTCATTTGATAGACTGATAGAAAATTTGCAGCCAATGAAGGTACATAGAGCACATCACTGAAATAGCCATGCTCCATGTCAATCCTACCAATCCCCTTGGTCTGGATTTCTGAATCATCTCCCATTCGAACTGTTGGGCCACCATTCGAATGCATAGAGGAGAAGAGCTCTCTGGATGAAACCATATGTCTGGAATCTCCTGAATCAATGATGAAGGAATAGGGATTCGAAGTACCTGCTACCAAAGCATGACACTTCTCCTTATTGTCAGGGTTTGAGGTGCTCTCCTTCTTCCTTGCGCCCTCAGGGACTGGGATGTTGTTCTTCTCCAGCAGCTGCGCCATTGAGTCAATGGTTTTCTTCATACATGAGCTCTCTGGATGCCATCCCCTATGACAATAGGTGCATTTGGTCTTTTCCTTTCCCTTCTTGTCCTTCTCCTTTGACAGATTCGAACCCCCATCTGCAGACTTGGTCTTGTCAAACTTTCTCTTCTCTTGCTGCTTCGAATTCTTGGCTTTCTGCTTCCCTTTGCTTGCATTTGAAACACCCATTTCCAATGCTTGGTCCTTTGATTTTATGGTGCCCATCTGAACTAGTTTATCCTGCTCCTGAGTGAGACACTCCATGAAGGTAGCTAGTGATGGCATTTGCCAATTTCGAAGGGTCATTTTGGCTGAGTGAAATGTGCTAACAAATACTGAAAACTCTGGGCCTAGCTTCGAAAGGATGGACAGAATCAGTTGTTCCTCCTTCTTAACAATTCCACATTGTTGCAGTTGAAGCACCAGTGACTTGAATTTCGTGAAGAAATCCTGGATGGTTTCAAAATGCGCTGGGCTCAAGCTAATGAGCTCGTTTTCAAGCTGGTGGCCTCTCAGTTCATCAGTTTTCCCAAAGAGTGATTCTAGCTTCACCCATACTTCATTGGGGGTTGTCAAACTGTCTGTATGAAACAAGAGTTCCCTTGAAATGCTCAGGCATAGCAATCCATAAGCTTCATCAAGTCGATTGTAGTACTTTGCTTTCTCCACAGCAGAATTTGGCTCCACTTCTGTTCCCATGGTTACTCTATAGAGACCCTTAGATCTCAGCTTGATAACCATCTCAGCCTTCCAATCGAAAAAATTGAAGGGTGTGAGCAAAATTTGGTTTTCTTCCATGACTGCTGCGTTAATGGTGAGAAAACTACTGAAACACCTACAAAAAACACTCAATTTTTTGTCTGGAAATCCTCTCTAGAATGCAGTTCAATGCTCAATATTGACCTGCAACTCACTAACTCCATGATGGATCTGATACCATGTGATTATTTTGATCACAGAAGATTTAGGAGCTATGGAGAACCTCACAAAATCGAATTAATTTGCAAATACAGTGGAAAAACTTGAAAAAGATGATAATTTTTACACACAATGTATGCTGAAACCTTTGATTAACTGACTGTCTAACATGTGAAAATGTTAGTAACAGGTTTTTATTACATCCATGAGAAAATCGAGAGCATTAGGTGGCTCAAGCTGAGTGTACAAGTCATCAATGCCAAATTGGCCTCAATCCCCCCTAGGTGGGTCCAACTCAATCCCAATCACCCCAAACAGCCACGAATTCTGGTGTGGAGGTGGCTGAAGCATGCTGGGTCATTAATTAGCTCAAGGCAGGCGTGGGTGAGCAAGTAGAGGAGGTTTGGGGGCCCAAGGGAGCATTAAATGCTCCAAATCTAGCCAAAAATGGGCAAAAATCCACCCTAGCGCCCTTGGTCAACTAAAATTCCCCAAAACAAGGAGAGAGGGTGCACCAGCAATAAATGAGGGCGCACTTGTGGACAAAACAGGAGGCTGGGTGAACTGGTTTGCTTGGAAGTGGGTGTGAACACTCTCAAAAGTGGGTTTTTGACCAACTATAGTCACTTAATCCAAAACATGGTTTAATTAAGCACATGGGCAATTAAAAATTTATGGATTATGGTACTAAGTGTGGTTACTGTTCTAACAGTATTTCTGCCTTTTCCGGATACCACATAACACATTACCAGTTCTTAGCGCGGCAATGGAACTTGTTCATTGTGCTTCCTTCTTCACATTCTCATAACATAACAACATCGCATATCGCCAGTTCTTTAGCACGGCAATGGAACCATTTGTTGGCTATCTCTTCCTCTTCTACTTTCCTTGGGGTTGACCTGGGTTCTACAAAATTTCCCTTCTACTTGATCCAACAAAATCTCCTTCACTGGCCCTTTTGACATCAACCTACAAGCAGGCTAAAGTCTCACCCAAAGCAAAGATGGGTGGTTACAGAATCAGGTTTCTGCAACCTAGTGACGAGCGGTTATGTTATGCGAGCTTGGTATGTGCAGCTTACTCAACATCTACTTGCAGATCATTACCAACATGTATCTGCACACTTCGCAGATCTCAACAACCTACAGACTTCGTTGAATCGTTGTTAATTTGCTTCTATGACTATGCATTTACCATACATAACACAACTTCGCAATGTTCATACATGCATGTCCCGCTACTTAACATATAATTCTCATTCGCATTCATATCAAAACACATAAGCATAAACATTCTTGAACATACAATATAACAAAGATTCAAGCACAATGGTTCACCCCCCATATGGGAGCTACATCCACGGGAACTATTCTTATATTTATTGGAAGGGGTTAACAGTTCCATTCTTCGCACTCAGCTATAGACTCTTCTCTACAATAGATCTCTACGCACACAGGTGCAGAGTCTATTCCTCTCTTAGATCTCTCTCAGCATAGATCTACAATAATAATCAACAACAATAATCCACTAGATTCTCTAACCCTTCCTTATGCGAAATTGGCCTTTATATAGATTGTGCCCGAAGGTCACATCTTTACAATCACTATGGACCAACCCCCATAGTACCCTTAAAATGCAAAATGGCATGGTTCTCCTGTTGACCACACTTTTTCTTTACTTCACTGGATCTCTGTTGTCCTTTTGTGTCGCTTCCTCTGGATCTGACGCTTCTTTGACAGTCGCAATTCTGACCGCGCAGCTCTGACACTACAGTGGCGCGTCCTTTTCACCACTCCTCTTCTTTACTCTTTGCTTATGTATCTAACAGTCCGCCGCTTCATTCATAACTGCTCCAACTACCTCAATGGTCATTAGTACTTCGCATTTACTAAGGGGACGGATCCTTATTTGCCACTTTGCTTCACTCCATACCCTGCTCCAGGGAATTGCGGAGTTGTTTCTCCAAAAATTGGTTAATGCTAGGCCTCGCCTAACTTGTACCTTCGCCATCAAAACTTCTTCTACTTGGGCTGCGCCCAACAGGGACTCTCAAAATCATATCTCAACAAGAGAAAAATTAGGCCACAACTTGAGATACACAACACATTCCCTCACCACTTTTCTCTGCAATATCAACACTACCTGGTGAAATGGGATTCCCTTCACCAAACCAATCCCTCAAGACATCACCATCTACCTTCAGGATTCACGTGACCATATTAGAGACAAATAATGGTCCTCGAGGTACTTATGTGTTCAATAGGAAGTCAAGCCAGTCTCCACACTAGTATAGATCAGTATTCAATCACTCCTGCAATAAAAAAAGGACTGAGCAGTTGTGTGCAAGAGAGAAATTTGAATCCATCCATAGGAATTTAAACACCTAAGAGAGCAACTACCAAAATCCAATAATCATGACTAGAGACCAATTTGAATCCCTTTAAACCAATTCAAAGAGACTGACTCGTGTTCACTAAGAAGTGACTCCAATTCACTGAGAGCTTCTCTAGTTCACACGATGACCATTCAAGTTCGCATGAGAGCAACTCGAAACCACCTAGATTAACTCGAATTCACTGGAAAAATACTACAAATCACTAGAGACCATGAGAGAAACTCGAATTCCAAAAGTGGTACTCAAATTCACCCATAAATCATTCTAGCTAACTGATGATCACTCGAATTGACCCAAAATTACTCTAACTAACTGAGGATCACTCGAATTGACCCAAAATTACTCTAATTAAATGAGAATAGCTTGAATTAACCCAAAATTACTCTAATTAACTGATAATAACTCGAATTAACCCAAAATTACTCTAATTAACTGAGAATAACTCGAATTAACTGGAAAGGTGACTCCAAATCACTGGTAGATTAACTTGAATTAGTCTTGGGTTACCAAAGAATCAAGTGCATGGCTAAAAATAGTCAAAGAGGGTGCATCAGGTAAGAGAGATGAGAGAGTGAATCCCACTAGCATCAAATAAGGTGTAATAGAGTCTCCATAGTCAAACATAATCAAAACTAGGAATCAAAGAGCAATGTAAGGGAGGGAAACAAATCCTAGTCCCCAACCCCCTCACATGTGGAATCCATGACCCCCCATTCTTGTTAGTTGTCCATGTTGAGCTATTTATTTATTTAATAATAAAATAAAATAATAATTTCCAAACACCTAGTGCCACAATAATAACAATAACAATGTCACATATGTTTCGGTTTTAGCATTAGGGCATCACATAAATGGCTCAATAATTATGGAGCCTCTTATCATATCGCCAAGGATAAAGCCATTTTTTATGCTCCAAATGAATGTAACACCAAACAAATATTTGTTGGTGATGAAAAATCTCTTGGTGTCATAGGATATTGAATAGTTCAGGTAGATGATGGTCATTTCAAAGATGTACTATGTGTTCAAGGTCTTTCCTGCAATATGTTTTCATTCTATCAGATCACTCATTTTAGTGAGGGTAATACTGTAAAGTTTTCACCTCACCAAGTTGTAATCAAGGATTTAAAATATCTAATCATATCCTAGAAACTATAATTGTTGATAATATTTTAAGGTTGTATAGATTTGACAACTTTGGGTCATCATCTTTTCCATCAGTTTTTACTGCTCACAGCAATGACTTGAAAAAACTTTGGCATGAACTGTCGCTCATTGCAGTAGTTATGTAATCAAAAAATGGTGACTAGTATTCCTCTCATTTCTTGCAAAGATAGTGTTTTCCATGGGTGTGTTCTCAACAACCCTCATCGAACAATTTTGACAAATGTACCACTTGGCATGCCTCGACCCCCTTGCAACTTTCACAAGGTGATTTGTGTGGCCCACTTCCTTCTACTTCTTTCCCTGGCTTCAAGTACTTCTTAACTTAAATGAAATTAGTACAAAACAATACTTCATTACGCTAATTCGAATTCCATTACAAAATTCTCAATTTTCCTGCAATTTCATTAAAATTGGCTTAATAATAAAGAAATCAACATATTAAATATTGAAATTGAGAATATAACAGCAATAAACATGGACAATACTTAGCAAATTGATAACAAAGTTCACCCTCATGGGCTACGTCTCCAAGTCCACTTCAAAAGAGGAACTGATCCATTAAAAATGACGCAAAGTGTGTCATTACATCTCATAATGGCTTTCAATCTGTAAAAAGAGTTGTTGGTGCTCTCTATCAAGATAGTAGCACAGGTCTTCCAACCTTCATTAGCTTCTTCCCACAATAACTGAAAACGAACTCTTCATAACTTGCATTATGTTCTGTATTGATCACCTTCAAATACAATTTGATCTGATATTTATAGCACTTCACGTTCGTGGTCTTCTAGTAAATGTGCTAGACTTTTAGTTGAAAAAACAGGGTTGAAATCCCCTTGGATCCGACTCTTTTGTGTTTATGTAGGCATAAGATCGGTTCCTTAAATATATATACCTATTTGTTGCATTACAATCTTGTAGCTCATGGAAAGGTTCTATTATTTTGACACACGAGACCAGGGTTCAAATCACATCAAATCTTCCCTTCGCATATTCTTTGGGATAATATCTATCCCACATTTTGCATGCATAACTACTCCTTACCCTTAATAATTCAACTTGGATGATGGTATGGCATGCAATATAATTTTTTGTTATGTTGGTTAGCACATTTGATTGTTTGGTGGACATTGTGTAAATTGTAGCACATAATGCATTGGAATGGATTATATTTATCCCACATTGATTGGGATTACAAATCAATAAAGATTTTAAATAATGAAATCCAGCCACATTGTATGCAAACAATTAGTACCATTTTGAAACTAGGAACGCGGTCCCTTGGAGATAACTCTGCACCATGTTTTGCCATATGTTACCATACAAGTGGTCCACGTGTCAGCATGTGAGTGTCCACATGTCAGCATGCAAGTTGTCCATGTGTCAGCGTATGAATGGTCCACATGTCAAAATTGTACCTACAATTTTTTTACCTATTTTCCTTTAACTTCAGCAGACCATAACTTTTGCATATGGTGTTTCTTTGACCCTGTTCAAATTGCATTGGAAATATATTGATGAGCTCTTCAACATGGATACTTTTTTAGAATAATTTAAAACCATATGATTGGATCGGTTATGGATATCCTCTTGGATCATTAACTTGCATTGATGACTTCTCCAAACGCACATGAATTTACTTTTGAAAACTTGATAGGGAAGTAGAAAAACAATATGGACATCAAATACAAAAGTTAAGAACATATAATGGAGGCAAATATGTAAAGAATAAATTTAAAATTATTACACTGCACAAGGAATTCAAATACAACATACACGCCACATCAAAATGGTGTTGCTAAGAGAAAGAATCACACATTAAAAGAAATGGAAAATTATATGATCCAATCTAAGGAATTAAGCACTCATTTTTGGGCGGAATCCATTTATTGTTTCATCCCACAAAGGATTTAAAAGATATAACACAAGAAGAAGCATGGAATAAAATTAAACCAAATGTAATCCACTTTCATGTGTTTGGTAGTGAAGCATGGTGCTCACATTGCTGATGAATCCTTACATCCTAAGAGTGAGAAGTATATTTTTGTTGGATATTTTTGAAGATGTAAAAGTTTATAGACTTCTTCAAGCTAATTCCATTGACATTATTATTAGAAGATATGTTAAATATATTGGCTTGCAATCCCAATTCATCATTTGTGCCATCTTTAACTATTATGCCACCATATATTCCCAACTTATCTACTCATGATTACTCTGGTTTCTTCTCCATATGATGATAGTGAGGATGAAAATCCACCTATGCATGCTTTCTTTCCTCCAATTGGATCCATTGAACATGAACCTACACCAGCACCACCACTTCTTAGATGTGTTTGTATAATATGTGAAGCAGCTAGTGATCTTGTCGATGATCCATGAGATCAGTGCCAAACATGTTCATAGTTCCATTGAGCTTCTCTTTTGGATCAAGTTTCAAATAATCGTGATCTAGAATCCTCTTTCCATCCAAATTGGGACACAACAATGAATGAAGAATATCGTTCCTTAATGGAGAATGATACTTGGGATCTTGTACCTCTTCTAAGAGGAAGAAAACTTGTTAGATGTAAATGGGTTTATAGAATTAAGTATGCATCAGATGTAAGTGTTGAAATACTTAAGAAAAATTTAGTTGCCAAAGGATTTTCCCAAGTTGAAGGAATTGACTACAATGAAACATTTTCCTTTGTCGCCAAAATGAACTCCATCCACCTTGTCCTCACCCTTCCCGCTTCACATAAATGGGAGGTCCATCAAACTGATGTCAAATATTCCTTCTTGCATGGGGATTTGCAAGAATAAATTTACATAGAACAACCTCCTAGCTATGTTCATAATGACTCCATCCTTGTTTTCACCTTAAGAAATATTTATATGGCCTTAAGAAAGTTCCTCGAGCTTCATATGCCAAAATGGGTAACTTTCTTCTTGACTCAATTTTTTCTAGATGTCATTTTGACCGCAATGTCTATACAAGAAAGTAGGAAACCATATCATAATCCTTGTTCTTTATATTAATGACCTTATTCTTACTAGTAGTGACCCTAGTATTTTAACCCATGTAAAATCCATCCTTAAGAATAAATTTGAAATCACCAACTTAGGATATTTGCATTGTTTTCCTTGCCTCCAAGTATTGCAAACCAAAGAAGAATTTTTTATTTCTTAGTCTAAGTATGCTTGTGACCTTCTTTGTCGCTTTCACATGGAATATTGTAAACCAAATCGTTCTCCCTTATAGTCTGAAGTCAAACTTATTTCCACCTACACTAGACCTAAAGTAGATGCCACCTTGTATCATCAATTAGTTGTTATTATTTTGTACTTGACTCATACCCACTTGATACTTCCTTTCCTATTGGTCTTCTTATCGGGTATATACAAATGCCCCATAGAAGTCATTGGAAAGCAACAAAAAGGATCCTTCGGTATATCCAAGATACAATTCAATTTGGGATACATTAAATTTTAGGGGGGACTCCTTTATTGGTTGGCTTCATTGATTCTGATTGGGTCAACGACACTGATGATCGAATTCTACTGCATATTATGTTTCACACTGTTGGTTCCAAACCCATCACTTGGGCTTGTAAGAAACAACAATATATTTCTCTTTATTTAGCGAAAGCAGAGTATCAAGCCGTATTTAATAAAAGTCATGAAACCTTATGGCTTAAACAACTCCTTTTAGAGTTAGGTTCTAGCAACAACATCCAACTATCCCCTAGTGTGACAATCAAAGAGCCATCATGCTCACCAAATATCCAATTAAACATGGACGCAGAAAACACATTGAGATGCATATGCAGTTCATTAGAAATCTAAATCATCATCACATTCTTAAAGTGTTCTTTTTCCCTATAGATGATCAAGTTGCATACATCTTCACAAAGTCCTTACAAAAGTGAATTCTTCTAAACTTCGATATATATTAGGAGTTTAGGAATTTGTCATTAAGGGGGGATAGGCTCTAATGCCTCTTTCTTTATCCTATTTTGTCATCTTCAGTCTTATCCCAAGTTGTTCTTAAGGGGGGGTGTTAGGATATTTAGACACTGAGAGGTTAGTTAATATCAACTTAGTCTAATGTTTCTTTAGGTAAAGTGCACGTTTCTTTAGTATGCATTTGTACATATGTAATCTTAATGGTCATTATATGTTCTAGACATATAGTGATCTAGAGGCTCATATTCACCTCAATCTCAATGTTTATCGATTAGTGGATTAAAACCAGGTTGTTCCATGATCTCTATTTTAAGAGCATGGAGGGTCATTTGCTTCATGATTGATGGCTCACCTTTGGGTGGACCCAAGTTCACTACTAACAGACCAACAAATCCCAAGATACTGGCCCTTTAGGCATCGCCTACAAGCAAGCGAAGTCCCACTCAAAGTACCTGTGGGGATTGTAGAAACCATGTTTCTGTAGGAATGAAAGGGAGGGAGCTATATTCTATTACCAAACCCATCAAAAGAACCACAACACAAGATGGTGAAATCCAGACAATAACATTCTATGCATATTAGTTGCGTAGTAACTTTATAACTGAAGCTAGTCACAGTTTATTGTCATTAAACATAGTATTATCATTTAGTAATATTACACATAAATAAACATTCAAAGTACACCGGAGGTTTTTACGTGGAAACCTGAATGGGCTAAAACCACAAAAATGCTTTATTTATTCATTGATCCCATTACAAAAAGCATTTCATTTTATTAAGATCTGTGCACACAACCTATAGATCACAACCTTTACAGAACTCTTTCAATTACACAAAACTCAACAACCTTACATGGGATCATTCAACAACTTCTAAATATTATCAGCATCACACCATTATTTTTTCAACAACCTAGTCTTCCAACCATATATATATATATATATATATATATATCCATTGGCATAACACTCGTGGACCATTAAGTGGACCCAAAATCCTAACTTCCTCTTAACTGCTTTCTCAATTGACGTGATCAACCACTATTATTTCCGTCTTTGCGGGCACTACGTCGGGGTCCATCCTTATTTTACGGGCGCACTCCCTCTGACCACTTCAGTGCTATACCCCTTTTTCACACCAAAACATAGAATTTGTTCAAAATACCTTAGGGACAAAAATGCTCAATTGTTAGAAACCCAAATGTAAATTATTTTTCCATTTGGAATAATATATTGCCTCAAGTAGCTATTTGGATGGGTTTGCATATTGTTTCCCTCTCTAAAGGTTTTAACCACATAAAATCTTTGATGCATTGATTTGTGATTTGTTTGTGTAAGTAGTTTCTTAAGGTGTTCAACCTATGTGGAAATACCATATTTTAGTCAAACAAAAATCATCATCAAGAATAGATATCCTCTAGAAAGCATTGATGACTTGTTGGATTAGTTGCAACAAGCCAATCTCTTCACCATGTTGGACCTCAAATCAAGTTACCATCAAATGAGAATTAAAGAAAAATATGTGTGAAAGACAACATTTAAGACAATGCTAGGTTTGTGCAAGTGGTTAGTGACGACTTTCAATTTATGTAATGCACCTACAACTTTCATAAGATTGAGGAATGATGTGTTGTGTCATTTTATTGCCTCATTTGTGATACTATCCCAGATGGCATACTAATCTTCAGTAATACTTGTCAAGAGCACATCTCACATGTGACACAAATACTAGAGACCTTCAATAATAATAATTTGATTGCAAATTTGAAGAAATGTGAATTCGAGAAGGAGTAATTGATTTATCTTGGATATATGATCAGTGGAGGAGAGTTGAGGGTGGATCTGGAAAGGATTGCAACCATCAACTAATAGGTTAGTCCCACTAGCTTGATAGGGTCGGCATTTTCATGGGAGAATCTCGATATTTAAGGAAGTTCACTACAAAATTTTCAGTAGTAGAAGCACAATTTCACGCCATGATCACCAAAGGAGATATCGATAAATGGGGTAAGCCACAACAACAATAATTTGAAGACCTAGAGAGAAATATCAATAATGCTCCATCCCTATCCATTCCCAATTTACAAAGACCATTTGAACTAGAGATAGATGCCAGTGGATATGAATTAGGAGCAGTGCTTATGAATGGAGGAAAACTGATAAGCTACCATTCATATTTGTTTCATGGAGCAATCCTTGACTACCCTTCACATGAGTTGATCCGTGGATTTCTGTTATGTTCTTCGACAAACTCTTGTTTCTTCTTGTCTATCCACTCCAAAATCTCTTATTTAGTTGGATTCCACATCCCTCTCACATGTAGATCTTGGTCCCGACAACGGAACCATTTGTTGGCTCACCTTTGGGAAAACCCAGGTTCACTACTAACAGACCAACAAATCCCAAGATACTGGCCCTTTAGGCATCACCTGCAAGCAATCGAAGTCTCACCCAAAGTACCTATGGGTATTGCAAGAACCATATTTCTGTAGTAATGAAAGGGAGGGAGCTCTATTCTATTACCAAACCCATGAAAAGAACCTCAACACAAAATGGTTAAACCCATGCAATAACATTCTATGCATATTAGCTGCATAGTAACTTTATAACTGAATCCATTCATAGTTTATTGCCATTAAATAGAGTATTAACATTTAGCAATATTACACAAATCAAACATAATAAACACATAAATCAAAATTCAAAGTACACTAGAGGTTTTTATGTGGAAACCCGAATAGGAGAAAACGACAAAAATTCTTTGTTTATTCATTGATGCCATTACAAAAAGCATTTCAATTTATTCATATTTGTGCACACATCCTACAGATCACAACCCTTACAAAAATCTTTCAATTACACAAAACTCAACAATATTGCATGGGCTCGTTCAACAACTTCTCAATATTATCAGCATCACACCATTATTTTGTCAACAACCTATTCTACCCAACCCTTTACATATATATACCCATTGGCATAACCCCTGTGGGCTACTAAGTAGACCCAAAATCCTAACTTCCTCTCAACCTCTTTCTCAATTGATGTGATCAACCACTACTATTTCCGTCTTTTGTGAACGCTATATCGAGGTCCGTCCTTTTACGGGCGCTCTCCCTCTGACCACTTCACTGCACTACCTATTTTCACACCAAAACACAAAAAAATTTCAAAATACCTTAGGGCCAACAATGATCAATTGTTATAAACCTAAATGTAAATTATTTTTCCTTTTGGATTAATATATTGCCTCAAGTAGCTATTTGGTTGGGTTCACGAACAGTTTCCCTCTCTGAGGGTTTTAACCACATAAAATCATTGATGTGTTGATATGTGATCTATTTGTGTGAGTGGTTTCTTAAGGTGTTCGACCTATGTGGAAATACCATATTTTAGTCAAACAAAAATAATCATCAAGAATAGATATCCTCTAGAAAGCATTGAGGACTTGTTGGATTAGTTGCAACAAGCCATGCTCTTTACCATGTTGGACCTCAAATAAAGTTACCATCAAGTGAGAATTAAAGGAAAAGATGTGTGAAAGACAACATTTAAGACAATGTTAGGTTTTTGCAAGTGGTTAGTGATGACTTTCAATTTATGTAATGCACCTACAACTTTCATGAAATTGATGAATGATGTGTTGTGTCATTTTATTGACTCATTTGTAATACTATCTCAGATGACATACTAAACTTCAGTAATACTTGGCAAGAGCACATCTCACATGTGACAAAAATACTAGAGACCTTCAATAAGAATAAGTTGATTGAAAATTTGAAGAAATGTGAGTTCGAGAAGGATTCATTGATTTATCTTGGACACATGATCAGTGGAGGAGAGTTGAGGGTGGATCTAGAAAGGATTGCAACCATCAACTAATTTTTTATTCCCACTAGCTTGATAGGGTCAGAATTTTCATGGGAGAATCTCAATTAAGGAAGTTCATTGCAAACTTTTTAGTAGTAGAAGAACCATTTCACGCCATGATCGCCAAAGGAAAGATCATTCAATGGGCTAATACACAACAAAAATAATTTGAAGACTTGGAGAGGAATATCAGTAATGCTCCATCCCTAACCATTCCCAATTTACAGATACCATTTGAACTAGAGATAGATTCCAGTGGATATGCATTAGGAGAAGTGCTTATGAATGGAGGAAAACTAATAAGCTACCATTCATAGTTGTTTCATGGAGAAATCCTTGACTACCCCACATATGATAAAGAGTTATTTTAATCATGCAATCTATGAAGAAGTGAAAGTATTTCCTCCTAGGGAAAGAGACCATTATACACACTGATCATCAACCCCTATAGTACCTACAAAATCAAAGCAAAATTAAATAAGTGAGGCATTACAAGTGGCTGTGATTCTTGCAAAAAAAAAACCTAATAAACAAGTAAAAGAAAGGAGCTACAAAGAAGTTAGCATACATGATTTCACAACCCCCACTAAAGAATATTACAACAATTGGTGTGAAAATGCAACTTGATCCCTTCACTCACAATATTCTAAGTGAAGACTATGAGGGAGACGAATATTTCAAAGGAGTATACATGCATCTCAAGGAGAGACTAGTAACTACCATGGAATGGAATGAATATCAACTCCAAGATGGGATTCCATACAAGATAGATAAATTTATGCATGCCATGAGATGGAAGGATTCAGTTGATGATAGAAGCTCACACTGTAAAAATTGCTAGACATTTTTCATGAAGAAAACAGTGGAAAATTTGTAGAGGTATGTGTACTTGCAAAATATGCAGGAGAAGTGGCAAGAATTGTTATAGGTTGTGTGTTTTATAGATAAGAAAACCAAGCAACAAAAACCATCTTCATGGTCTTTGTTGGAGGTTTTCCCATGCCTTGTAGAGTCCATGACTATTTGTTTTTCAAGATAGATGCTTCAACAAGATGTTCATGCTCATTCAATGCAAGAAGACAATCCTAGATAAGAAGTAGATGAGTTATTCTTTAGTCAAGTTTGGGTACATTTTGGATTGTTGATCTCAATCATATATAATTGATATAGCAAGTTCTTGGGTAGATTTTGGATAGTTCTTTGGGAGAGAATAGATACCAAGATTATTTATTGCATTGCATTTCATCCCCATATCGATCAATAAATGGAACTGGTCAACAGAACATTGCTAAAGTTGTTGAGAGGGTACAATAGAAAACATCCAAAGATATCGGATGAGCAATCGGTGTGCATTCAACAATCATACAATCAAGCAGTACTTCATTCCTCCACCAAAAAATCACCTTTTGATACTTTCTTCATCTATTGATCTCCCTCATTGTTTGACATTGTGTATGGATGGTAGAAGGTTGAAGTAGAGTTGTAAGGAAATCAAAAGAAGGAAAGAAATTTTTTGGAAAATATCAAGCATATACATCTCAAGGTATAGGAGCAGGTTGTGAGAAATCAATAGAAATATAAGACCATACATGACTATCACATAGAAGATTGTAATTTTCATGTTGGAATAATGTGTAGCTTTATCTATTAATGTCATGGTTTCAAACCATGTTGTTGACATGGCGTGTGCCCTGGAGAATCTAGGGCTTACCCTGGGTACCATCCTTGAAATCAGGGGACGTGTTCGAGGTTTTTCCTCAAGATAATTACATGGAAAAAAATGTGTGGCTTTACCTAAGCAAGGATCGATTACAAGGAGCAACAAAGAAACTCAATCCGCTTAGGTACAGACAATTTGATATCATTAAGCATGTGAATGATAATTCCTTTAGATTGAGACTTCCTCCTTATATGTAGATGAGTTTAATGGTGAATCTAGAGTACATGAAGTTGCTTAAACCCTCCATGCTAGATGGAAAAGAGTACCACAAGTTTCTTCCCACCATTGAAGACCTTTCACTACATGCTCTTTAAGAATTTAAGAAAGATACAATTCTACAGTAGATGGAATGGATAACTCACAAAGGACATCAAGAGATTTGGAATATTGGCCTTTGATAAATTCCAAGGAAATCAAAATGGTACAAGATTAACCAAATTGAAAGAAAGTCCTCTCACCTATCCTTGGAAGCTTTTGGGGACCAAAATCCTCCCAATTGAGAGGTGTGATTTGAATTGGATATGCACGAAAACAATTGGATATCGTCTCGGTTTTTATGATGATCAACATAGGCAAGGTTTGAGGCTATGTACGAGGTAGGGGAGAAGGTTGATGGCATGAAGGACCTCATTATGTACCAACCAATGTCCACTCCTACATTAATATAGTACTCTTAATCATTTATCCTGGGAAATGTAATAGTTGTAAACTAAATGTATTGAAAATAAAAAGGTAAGAAGGAAAAAAATGTATATTTTAAAAATAAGAACACGAGACACTATTCCTCAATGTAAATTGAAAAAAATAAAAGAAGGAGAAGAACTTGGGGAAGTTGAAGAGTTAGGAACACCTTCCATTAGAGGTACACCCCATATGATCCATTATCCTATTTACTCTTTCACCTCAAAGGAATGGGATTTATTTGGCTAAGAGTGGGAGTAAATGCTACTTGAATTCCCATCCAAAGATTGAAGATGAACCAAAGAGCCAAAGGGTATGATAACCTACACATTATCTAGAAATAAATAATCCTAGTCAAAGCCAATTGAATGATGGTTTTCCCATTTGGGTTTGTAGGGTACATTGGTGTGTTTTATGTAATGTATCTCTCTATATGTTGTGTTATTTATGGATGTAAGTTTAAAATGGAATTTACTCTCTATATGAATGGTTTCCTGGTTATTTTTGTTATTGTATGAAAGTTCAACCAATATTGGAGTAGATCTATATATTTACTTCATGATTTTATTCTTTCTTGGAAAATAGAGAACCCCAATGTCTCTCTTTTCCACATCATTAATTCATTCCTGAGATTGGAAATCAATGGTTGCCATCATAAAGAAGTTGCAATATTTTAGTGGGTTTCTAATTCTAGGGTTTTGAAGCTTGTTAATTGTTGGGAGAAGACCAAAATAGCTCTTTGTTTTCCCATGATTTCACACATGGCATCCTAACCTTCCTAGAACGTATGCATTGTTGTTTTGTTGCTTTAGTTCCCATGCAAACTATACAAAATTTACAAGCCGTACATAGGGGTTGCATGTTGTTTTATGGGTCGTATGAATGTATTTAAGGTTGTTGGACATGTGTCATCTCTCTTCCTGGGGTCATATGAGAATTGTTGGGCCTATCTCTTTAGATGGGTGTGTGAGCCTACCATTAGACGCAGAGCTATATGGTGGCATGTTTCAGTTGTAGTGAATTATCTCTTGGTTGGACATAACACAATTTCCTTTTTTGGGCATGGAGTAGATGCATTCCTTACCATATTTTTCTAAACCATTTCTTAAATTATTTATTTAATTATCATTGGCAATGTGTTTTAATGAATGTGAATTCCATGTATTCTTAATTGGATAGGTGTTTGAATAACTCACATATGGTTCCCACGATGATCCTTTGTTCATATTTTAATGAATGAGCATCTAAATGATGCTTAAATGGGTGGGCTCTTAAGTGAATCTAGTGATATATCTATATACAACCATTTGTAGTTGAAGTCTTGATTGAAACTTGTGTACTTTCCATTGATATGAACAAGTGATGGTTCAATGAGTCAAATTGATGTGTTTAGACATTGCATAACAAGACAATCTAAGTGAAAGCTTGCAAATAACTAAAGGAGTTGGTAAATTCTCATATATGTGTTCTAGTGAATGGATAGGATATAAACCTACCATTTACGGATAAATAGTGGAAGTCTGAATGTAATCTTGGTACACATTGATTCAATGCCAAAGATGCTTATTAGAAAGTTGCAACAATTGAACAGCTTGGATAGTGAGAAATTGGAGGTCTGAATGCAAGTTGCATCCACATTATGTGTAGTAAACCTTAATAGATAAAAGATTAAAACCCCTCAACTTAAATTCATAAATGCCAAATTCATCACACAAGAATGTAGAGAAGATCCCTTAAGCTAGGGTAACACCATCAATTACTCCTTCTGGAAGGAATCGCTCCACATGTCATTCTTGCTATAAAACATTACGTCTAGCATCTCTCAAGACAATTATATCCATGTGTATTTATAATTTTTTATGAGTATCCTGAGGTGTCTATGCCAACTACCCTTTATTATTATATTATTGTCTCTAACTACCGAGTGGACCTAATTATTACCCACCACTACATAGTGTCATATTCCATTACTATGGCCACATTACAATCATTATCTCCTTGGGTGCCTCCCTACATACCCCATATTATTCTCCTCAGGTAGACCAAATTCCATCCCACTTCACATGGTTCATCTTCGCAACATAGGAGGAAGCCATATAACATGATCTACAAAGCAATGTAGTCAATTGGTTCTAGGCATGAGCATCCATCCATCCTAGTGAAATGTGGACATTGTAATGTTCCTTGTTAGGAATTTTATTAAAATTGCAATTTTCCACTTTTTTCCTTAGTTCGACCTTTGACTAGTTTCGATCTCTAGGTCCCAAATTTGCCCCAAATGATCCCAAATCTTCTGAGAAGGTATATGAATGATATTAGATCATAAATATGTGTTTTAGGGATGCCTTTGTACCTTTAAAACACTTCTGCAAATACTCTTTCAATTCTGGTCAATGTAGGTAACTTTACTAGTAATTTGCCTTTGACTAGTATTGGTCTCTATGTCTCGAATTGACTCCAAATGCATTCAAATCTTCAAGGAAGGTGTATGAATGATATTAAGACTTGAATATTATGTTCAGGTATGATATATGGCCACCAAAATACCTCTTCAAACTCTCTTAAGATTCTGGACCAAGTATGCAATTTTACTAGTAATTTGGGGTTCAAATCCCCCTGGGGTAAGTATTGAAAATGGCTTCCCAAATGCCTCCAAAGACACTCAAATTTATGAACAGAGGTAGGCAATGTATTAAGGATGTTATTAAGGTCTCATGTGCACCATTAATTGATTATTATATCTGTTCCAACCCTCTCCCATTCAACTGCAAAAATCACCAATTCGACCCTTGGGGAAATGGCACTATTTCTTCTCCCAGTGCAATTAAACTAAGTAAAAATACTTCAAATGCTCAAGTACAGTACATGAAACTTGTAAAATACATCCATGACAGTCCATTAATCACAAATTCATCAGAGAATCATCCATTCATTCGAAATCATCATCAACACATTGGTTCACAACAAGGTAGTGGGGAAATGGCATTGTTCTTCCATTAAAAATGAGATTTATACATTTCTACTTGGAATTTCGACCTGAAACTTTTTGGAGATGGAGAACAGAGTATTTACTTCACATTACAAAAGAAATGGGGCATTAAAAGCTTCCCCAAAGAGTACAATAGCTCACCAAAAACGCCCTCCCTCAAGGATCAAGAATATGCCATCAAAACCGGAAATGGTTGAAGGAGTGAGCTGCAATAGAAGAAACCATGAGCTGCCCTGTAGCTTACACCTGCAAATAAAGAATCCATTAAAGCTCCAAATGAAAGGTCTGAATGGCCTTTCCAATTACCAACTTGGATGGGAATCTTTCACCCTCGAAATTGGCTAAGGCAAGAAACTAGTCATCCACTAGCTCTCCCTCTTCACAAATGCAATTGCAAATTCTACAAATGATCAAAAGCTGGTTTCATTCTTTGTTATTGACATTTATAAAGTTCTAATGGCCTCCATGGGTCGAATTCCTTCCAAGAGACTCATGCCAACTCAAGTTGGGAAGAGATTCCAAAGAACGCCACTTGTACAACAATTCCTAGTCTCCCACTTCCACCAAATCACATGTGGAAGCATCTTAGCTGCCCTAACACCCTTGAGCGCCCTCTTGGAGTCTATTTTTAGCCCTGACATGTCATATATGTCATATGTCAGCCTTCAGGTCTGATTTGTGTCATAGGTGTCATAGCATCTTCATCATTGTTGTCATAGAGCTAGGGAATCTAGCCCAAGTGTCTCACTAGCTCCAAATTGCCTCTTCCTCTTCCATGGGAGTTACTCTTCCTCTATATTTCGACCTTGGATGAGTCATGCCATTAATAATACCTTTTGGACTCCCCCAAGTATGTTACCATTCACCTTGAATTCGAATTGGTGAGAGAATGATGCCAAATGTAGTGGGAAATCTAGCCATATGTGGGTCCCACTTCCTCCATGTGTCTTCATGATCAAATGCCACTTTGATTTTCACTTGTATATATTTATTTAGATCATTTATTAATTATTTATGCCACTCTAATGTTCAAACATCATTTATTATCCCCATTATTCCAAATCCCAAAGCTTCCACCCCAAACCTAGGAAACTAGTAATTTTCCTCCTTGGCAATTATTTGACCTTTAACATCAATTTTACAAACTCTAATGAATATGGCCAATGTGATTAGGCCATTGTGACCCAATTCCAAATTTGGGACATGACAAATCCTCCCTTCCCAATATTGCTTGTCCTCAAGCAATTTCAAACATGGGTGTTGAAGAACCTGCTTCCTGTATAACTCTTTGAAGTTGCCATTGAATTGCCCAACCTTGAGTCTTTGAGTTTCCTTGAAGATTTTAGAGAGGAACCACCATGCTTGCTGCTGCACTACTCTGATAAAAATCACTTTATTAAGTGGGGAAATCCATCTCCCATACTTCTTGTTTTCCCCAAAAAAATTTGAAACCAATGAGATAAAAATTATTCCAGGGTCCCATTGCTTGTATTGCACCCCAATAATTAAGAGTGCTCTCCAACCCACACCATTAGTTAAGAGGATTCCTGGATCCCATTTTCTTGTATGCATCCTTCCAAACATCATGAGTACCAAATATATATCATCAAAGTACATAACAACATAATGAAAATGTACATCAAGGATATGCTTCATCAAAGAGTCATGAAAGTGCTTATACCTCCAAGCAAGTAGACCACCATTTTCCAAGTGCATACAAGCTTCAAGTGACCAATCAAATCTGCTCCAATGACATAGGTGAGGATCCCATGTCCTATAATGCTGCTCCAAAAGGATTTGATATGCATCAAAATATTCAACCATGTATTCTTTCATCCAAGAAGTGAATGAAGAATCTCCACTAAAATCTGAACCAAATAGTGAGCAGAAAAAACAAGGAGACTTCAAATGACTCAAAGAAGTCTCACCCATACATCCCTGAATGTGAGAGTCATAAAGATATAACAAAGTATGTGGCTGCCAACAAAAATGTTCTCCCATCATAAATCTATTCACCCAAGTGTTGGATGAAGTTCCTCTAACATCGAATGAACCTAGTGTTGAGCAAGAAAAACCATGAGTCTTCAAGTGACTCAAATCCATATCATAGGTGCATCCATGTAGATGTGAATCATCATAAAGTGACAAATTATGCTGCTGCAAATGTGAATAAGAATGTGCTCCAACCATGTCATCATGAAAGTTAAATCTAGGAGTTCCATACTCCTCATGTGGCACCATAAAAAAGAACCCTTTCACCCATACTTCATTGAGACTAATGTTGCAAAACATGGAATTGTAGGATGTAGGAGAATGAACTAAATCACCCAAATGATCAAAAAGTGCAGAAGTTTCATCATGGGAAGGATCCATGTGGGTAGTATCATGCAGCTCCTTCAAAAGTGGGAAACCTTTGTCATAAATTGGTTCCAATGTAGAGGAATCATGCTCTTCTTTAAAAATTGCATAAGCTTCATCAAGAGACAATTCAAGTTCCTCTTCCACCACATCAAGTGTTTGGATCTCTTCAAGTTCATCTTCAAACACATTAAGCACATTCAAATTTCCACATTTCTCATGATCCACCATGTCATGAGAATCCTCCAAACAATCTACCATTTGACAATCTGAAACATAGGAGGAAAAACAAGTATCTTGCAACTTTTCAAGAAGTTGTTCATTTTGAATTGTGAGCTTATGATTATCCTCATTATTCTTCAAGTATGCATCATGTAACAATTCATTAAGCTCAAACAAATGGTTTCTATCAAAAAGTAAAGACATGAAATTACCTTTAATGTGGCACATTGCTCTTTGAATCTTCTCCATGTCTTCAAGGAAGGATGTTTCCTCCAATGAAGTAGCTCTCCAACAAGAATTTGACACCAATGCTTGAGTGTCATGGAGAATGTTGAGGGACTCTTGGATCTTCTTTTCATTCATCTTTAAGGACCCTTCAAGAAAATGAGGCTCTTGCAAATGAACCTCCTCATCTTCTTCATTTTTTCTTGGACCAACTTCATGAAGCTCAAGTGGTGATGGAGAAGTTGATCTTGGTTCTTCTTCAACTGCTGCAAGGTCTTCATTATCATGATTAATGGAACTTGGGCTTGCAGCAACACTTTCAAAAGTGATCTCTATGTCACCAACATAGAGGTGTGAGCACCCATCAGTAGGTACTCCTTCATAGTTTAAGCATCCATCAGTAGATGCTCTTTGGTTCATGTCTAAGCTAGAAGGTGTCTCGAAATGATCTTCCATATTTTCAATAGAATCTTCTTCATGATCTTGTGATGTCTCTTCCTTTTGCTCCTTCAAGCAAGCTGATGCATTTTTCCCCTTGGTTTCCTCAAAATCAATAATTTTTTCCACAAGTTCGATAGAAAACAATTCGAATCCTTCCTTAATTTGCTTGGTCATATCTTCAAATATTGTTTTCATAATTTTTATATGCTCCTCACCATCATATGAGGCTCCCTTTTCATCCCTAGTCATAGTTTCCTCAAAAAATTTGCTCTTCTTCTCCTACTTTTTTTTTCTTCAACAAAGGCACTTTTGGTTTCAATACCTAATGGTGGTACCTGAATTATTGTCCTCATGAATATTATACCACATCAGGTGCCAAGATCATGCTCTGATACCACTGTAATGTTCCTTGTTAGGAATTTTATTAAAATTGCAATTTTCCACTTTTTTCCTTAGTTCGACCTTTGACTAGTTTCGATCTCTAGGTCCCAAATTTGCCCCAAATGATCCCAAATCTTCTGAGAAGGTATATGAATGATATTAGATCATAAATATGTGTTTTAGGGATGCCTTTGTACCTTTAAAACACTTCTGCAAATACTCTTTCAATTCTGGTCAATGTAGGTAACTTTACTAGTAATTTGCCTTTGACTAGTATTGGTCTCTATGTCTCGAATTGACTCCAAATGCATTCAAATCTTCAAGGAAGGTGTATGAATGATATTAAGACTTGAATATTATGTTCAGGTATGATATATGGCCACCAAAATACCTCTTCAAACTCTCTTAAGATTCTGGACCAAGTATGCAATTTTACTAGTAATTTGGGGTTCAAATCCCCCTGGGGTAAGTATTGAAAATGGCTTCCCAAATGCCTCCAAAGACACTCAAATTTATGAACAGAGGTAGGCAATGTATTAAGGATGTTATTAAGGTCTCATGTGCACCATTAATTGATTATTATATCTGTTCCAACCCTCTCCCATTCAACTGCAAAAATCACCAATTCGACCCTTGGGGAAATGGCACTATTTCTTCTCCCAGTGCAATTAAACTAAGTAAAAATACTTCAAATGCTCAAGTACAGTACATGAAACTTGTAAAATACATCCATGACAGTCCATTAATCACAAATTCATCAGAGAATCATCCATTCATTCGAAATCATCATCAACACATTGGTTCACAACAAGGTAGTGGGGAAATGGCATTGTTCTTCCATTAAAAATGAGATTTATACATTTCTACTTGGAATTTCGACCTGAAACTTTTTGGAGATGGAGAACAGAGTATTTACTTCACATTACAAAAGAAATGGGGCATTAAAAGCTTCCCCAAAGAGTACAATAGCTCACCAAAAACGCCCTCCCTCAAGGATCAAGAATATGCCATCAAAACCGGAAATGGTTGAAGGAGTGAGCTGCAATAGAAGAAACCATGAGCTGCCCTGTAGCTTACACCTGCAAATAAAGAATCCATTAAAGCTCCAAATGAAAGGTCTGAATGGCCTTTCCAATTACCAACTTGGATGGGAATCTTTCACCCTCGAAATTGGCTAAGGCAAGAAACTAGTCATCCACTAGCTCTCCCTCTTCACAAATGCAATTGCAAATTCTACAAATGATCAAAAGCTGGTTTCATTCTTTGTTATTGACATTTATAAAGTTCTAATGGCCTCCATGGGTCGAATTCCTTCCAAGAGACTCATGCCAACTCAAGTTGGGAAGAGATTCCAAAGAACGCCACTTGTACAACAATTCCTAGTCTCCCACTTCCACCAAATCACATGTGGAAGCATCTTAGCTGCCCTAACACCCTTGAGCGCCCTCTTGGAGTCTATTTTTAGCCCTGACATGTCATATATGTCATATGTCAGCCTTCAGGTCTGATTTGTGTCATAGGTGTCATAGCATCTTCATCATTGTTGTCATAGAGCTAGGGAATCTAGCCCAAGTGTCTCACTAGCTCCAAATTGCCTCTTCCTCTTCCATGGGAGTTACTCTTCCTCTATATTTCGACCTTGGATGAGTCATGCCATTAATAATACCTTTTGGACTCCCCCAAGTATGTTACCATTCACCTTGAATTCGAATTGGTGAGAGAATGATGCCAAATGTAGTGGGAAATCTAGCCATATGTGGGTCCCACTTCCTCCATGTGTCTTCATGATCAAATGCCACTTTGATTTTCACTTGTATATATTTATTTAGATCATTTATTAATTATTTATGCCACTCTAATGTTCAAACATCATTTATTATCCCCATTATTCCAAATCCCAAAGCTTCCACCCCAAACCTAGGAAACTAGTAATTTTCCTCCTTGGCAATTATTTGACCTTTAACATCAATTTTACAAACTCTAATGAATATGGCCAATGTGATTAGGCCATTGTGACCCAATTCCAAATTTGGGACATGACAGACATGGTGTCCAATTGTTTCCAAACCACCTTGATCTTGACTCTAGTTGCTCATTTGGTTCCATGTTGTCAATGTGCTACTCTAATATCTCCATGCATTGTTTTTAGTCCTCCATGTGTCTCCCTATTGGTTGCATTTTTTATTCCATATATGTTGATTCTCCCAACCTTGTCTTGATGACTCTTGTTTCTCATGGTGTTGTGGGTGGCAATATACAATAACCTTAAATATTGGTGTTTCTTTTTTTGAGTCTTCAATATGTGATTCCTTTTAGTCATGTAGCTCCATAGATTCTTCTTCAATTGTGTGCCCTTCCTAGGGATTTTATTCTTATGATTAAACCTTAGACTCTTTATTTGATGTGTCAGTGGGTATTGCAAAAACTTCTTCATGTGGGCAGATTGGGCCCTTTAGCAACAAAAATATCCTACAATATGATTTTATTTATTTTATACCAAAGCTTCAAAAACTTATTTTGCACATTCATATTAATTGTACCAATTGAATCCATCCAAGGATATCCTAAAATTATATCCACATTATCCATATCTATAACATGGAAATATGAATGCAACACATTTATCCATAGTAATCTTGAAATCTTTAAAAAATCAAACATTGCTCAACCTAGGTGCTTTGAACATGCTTGTAGGGTCTTGTAATCTTTTAGTCAAGTTAACAATGATGAAATTATGCTTGCTACCAATGTTTATAGAAATAATAACATTGTCCTACTAAATACATCCATGAACCTGTAAAAGCAATTTTGTGCATGAAAATAAACCCTTAGTTCTATTTGTATCCTTCTAAGAGCCATGAGACCACCTATCCAAAATATTTTCTCATATTCTTCATATGAAAATGTCTTTATCTCTTCACAGTTAAGTCCATATGAGTCGCATCATATGCTTACATCATCCTTTAAATAAAGGTATAGATCTATTTTCCAACATATTGGATGTAATGGCTTGATCCATTTAATGTTTAATTCAATACTAGGACCATCAACTTTCCTTGTAAAAAACATTTTGTTGGGAGAAAAACCCACAACCAAAACTAGGGTTTTGAAGAAATAAGTTACATTTCAATGAAGTTTCTTTGTGTAGCAAGACTTTTGAGGCGGAAAATTTGAAATGATCATCTCCCTCACTATTGATTGGAATTGCTATTATGACCAAAATTATAAAATGCTATGGTCATTTGCATCTACTAACATTAGTTCGACTAAAATCTAAACACTCTATCAAAATATATCGGATCTATAACCCACACGGTCGTCACCAAAAAAATCTTTAAATGTGTTGATTTTAAAACAGTTAAAACTCCACTTCCCAAACTACAATTTTGAATTTTTTTTTTAACTTGGAGGTAAATTTGAAATGATAATAACTCTCTCATTATTCATTGGAATTTCTATTATGAGCAAACTTATAAAATGCAATGGTCATTTAGCATCTACTGGCATTGGTTTCATTGAAATATGGGCACTCTATCAAAAGATATGGGATACGTAATTTGTGAGGTCATCACCAAAAAAACCCTTAAACAACTGATTTTAAAAGAGCGATAACTCCACTTCTCGAACTCTTATTTGAATGATACTTTTTTAACTTCATTATTTTTCCGAGAGGAACTCAAATATTTAGCTATTTTCTTCAAATTCTACAAAAAAAACAAATTCACAATTGGATTTTAATGACAACATCCTCTTTTTTCCTTTAAAAATTATGCAAACAAAAATATTTTCCACTTTTTGGCCCAAGAAAGGGCTTTGATGCCACTTGTCACATAAACCTTGATAAATAAAAAATTAAAATCTCTTAACTTCAAAAATGCCAAAATTCAACCACACAAAAATAGACACAAGATTGTAGAGAAAAATATTTAAGGTAGGGTAACACCATCAATTACTCCTTATGGAAGGAATCAGTCCATAAACCATGCTTATTAAAAAACATTACATCCAACATCCAACATGTCTCAATACAATGATACATATGTGTATTTATACTTTCTCATGAGTATTTCTAGGGGTCTATGTCAACTACCTCTTATTATTATAGTGTTTCCTCTAACTACCTAGTGGTCTTTGTAATGTCCCCCTCACCCAATCTGACCATAGGGAGGGGACGCTAGACAAACTTGGGCTTACAAATTTCGCCCCAAGTCCATAATATGTTTTTCAACAAAATTAGTGTGTGCAGAAATGTAAATAAATATGCACAGCGGAATTAAAATCTATCCACACACATCTAATATGCAAATACATAAGCATAAACATTACAGGCATGAAATAAAACATTTCAGATTCAAATACATGAGTACTTATCTTTGTCCAATGCAGATCCAAGAAACTGGTTGTGTAAGAGTGTTTTTCCACCCAACCATAGGCACGCAGTCCAGCATATACGCTTTCCGTTGCTAAGGCCACCCCCAAGCTGGGTTATGAAGCCACCTAGGGGACATAGGATTCTATCTCTCATCCCACAACCCATTCTGCTCTCTGTGCTTATCCAAATGCTCATATAAATCTCTACAGGGGTCTCACTCATCCCTCACAGCCTTGGCTTCCACAATACTTGCCCCACACAACACCCTTCTAGCTCAGACATCCCCTTCACCGATTCACGGTTCTCTTGGGCAATCCATCTTGCTGAGTGCTTCTAGTGTGTGCATAGAAGAAGTCCAACCTGGTATAGGCTACTATAGAACCTCCTGCAGCCTCAATCTATGGCTTCTCAAGCACCTATGAGCAGCAGAACTCAAGGGTAAGGGTTCCTAGCTTTCCCAACCACTCTGCTCACCTACAATCAACAAAACCCAGTCCCAAATGTGCAACAAGATCTTCAAATTCGAATTTTTGGTTTCCAAACAGCATGGTAAGATCATGGACAACAATGGAGAGCTCTGCAACCTCTAAACCTGGATGTAAGAATGAGATAGTTGAGGGTTGACTCAAGGGCTATGGGAAAATGGTGAAAAGACAACTGACATGACTTCTGGAAGTAGAAGAAAGGACTCATGGCAGCTGCAGACTGAATTTTGTCATGACAGAACTGTCACAAAAGTGCAGTCAATCCCATGCTTCAATAACTACATGAGGTGACTTTTCCCACCAACCCCACACATGCATTAATGATTGGAAAATGGTCAAAAAAGGAGATAATTGGATTATTCTCATCACATGACAAAATTTAGGGTGAGTTCTAAGGTCGACACATGATAGCATAGGATTAGGTTTCCCATAAGCTCCCTCCCTCTTCCCTCTGGTGGAATCATAGCCCCTTTGGTGCTCTTTACACAGCCATTGTTGGACCATTCTATTAATGTTCAGCATAATATTTACATATATTCTAAATCAGCATAAAAGCCAAATAAACAGTCCAAATGAAATTTGAACATCATACATGCCTAGAGATTCACTAGTAGGGCCTTGGCCTTGAGCTCCGCACTAGGAATTCACACTAGCATATTTACATCATTTACATAATATTGGATAAATACATTCCAAGTCAAAACTAGGGGTATTACAGTCTTATTTAATACCCACCACTATGAAGTGGGCATATTCCATGATCATGGCGACATTAGAGTCAGTATCTCCTTGGGTACTCCATATTATCCTCCCTAGATACATTAAAAAATGTTCATCCAACATAAACAACAATTGACTCCTAATAAAGACTAGAACTATAATACAACATATTTCATTTAATACGAACTTGAGATATATAAAGTTAAAGCACACTTTCTAACATACACTTCAACTTGAATTGCAATACGTTTTTCATTATGTCGAATTATAAGCTCATAAAGAAGTCTAGCTTTTTAGGAGCCTTCTAGGGTTCATGATTGCATTTCTAACGATTAACAGTCATTAATACAATTTTTTTGTTATAATATATGTTGATAAAGTTATGAATACATTCTTTTATCAAATGTGTTGATATCTATTGCTCAGCCCAATGTCATATTGGTTGGCTGAATTTTCATTTGCATGTTGAAGTATGGCATTTCATTATTGAAGGGTAATTTTTATTAGCAAGATATTGGTTGAAGGACAAATTTTCATCATGGGGAATATATAATGAAGATTAAATTCTAACACATGTGGAAAGGAACCTTTAAATTTAATATTAAAATAAGTGCACTTTTAAATTATTGTCGATCTTTCTCACAAGTCATTGTGATTCTTCCTAAGTTCAATGTTTCTGGCCCTTGCCGAATTATTACTTCAATGTAATATTTTCAACATTGTTCAATATATTGGAAACAGATTTTACATTTGCAATCCTTGTTCTCTCTTTAAAGACATGTTTTTTGAAGTCTGAAAGGAAAACTAGTCTATACAGTGGCACCTAAAATCTCTCTTGGATAACATAGCCATTCTCATAATATGATAGGTTAGAAAGCCTAATAAATTGATAATGTGGTTTTCTTTTGCACCATGTAGATGATGCATTGCAGATACCCATTTTGGAGATCAACAGGGAGGCACTTGCCTTATGTTATGGGAAACAACATCTTTATTTTTAATCGGGTACCAGGACACTGCTTGTGCCATACATCCTGTGGTTAGTTCTAACTTCAAAAATAAACATAGGAACATGTAAATCATAGATTTTTCCAATGGTTGTTATTTTTCTTCATTTTTAAACTCGAGAGAAAAATACCCCAAACACAAGTGCCATATTATAAAAATGGAAATTTTTTTCTATCCAATGTGTAGCTCATTTATTATAGCAATCTCACTGAATAATAAGTAGTTTCAGATTGACCGAGAGGAATGAAACGGAAGTGCCCTATCTCTTAGGTGCCTCACTTCCTATCTATTTGGTATTGAACCTGTGTGAATTTTGAAGGTCCAATGCCTTCAATTACCTGCGCATTAGTATTTCTATTGGATGTTTATGAGCTTGAGTTGTATCCTTGACATGCCATATCTTTGTGATGAGCTTATCATGAATGGTATTTGGCCCACAACAGAGAAGTAAACTGCAATTCGAAGTTGTATCAATGTGACAAGCATGGTTTTTTTGTTTTATCCATAATGTTTATACTTGTTGGATTCAATTATTTCTATGTCATAGACTCTATAACTCTTTGGATGTTGATGAGTGTTAACTTCCAATTAGATCAAATTTGATCTATGGGACTAGAGCATATCAAATTTTATACAATGGAAAATATTTTCACTACTCATTATGTGGGATTATTTCAGTACCTTGGAGAGGTTGGCCCTAGTTTTGAATTCCATTGGAATGACAAGTTGACAATGGAAGAAGTAAGAAAGTATGAACTCTTCAAAACTCGTAGTTTTATAAATGTTGCAATGGGATGTGTGACTGATTTTTTCTAGCTTTTATCTTGAATATTAGAGAACACGTGAGAAAGAATAGATAACTTCTAGGAACAATAAAATATTACAGTTAGGAGGGGGAAATGGGTATTTCAAGTATAAGTAAGAATAAAAACAAGCTAGAAATTCAAATGAACCATATAAATAGACAGTTGGAAAGCTGGAGATATAAGAAGGAAGAACAACTTGTTAAATCTTCAGCTATGAATACAATGTTCAAGATCAGTTGATGACTTGTCAACTAATTTTTGAAGGTCAAAACGTTGACTAATTGAAAGTCCTAACCATGTTAACAGAAAAACCCAAGAGAAATTCTTATTTTGTCTGGACCTAGTTAGTCTCATGTAAACTTGCTTGACTATGCATGTGATTTGACCAATGGTGATGAATAAAGAAAACATTTCTGCTGAAATAGAAACAACATTAGATTTATATGGGCGATTAATTCCTATAATTCCTAGACTTGTATGCCATTCATTATTTTATGAAAGCATGTTGCTATAGGAACACCTCATGATTTAGGAATTTCATTGCAAACTGTTTATGAAATTGGACCCACAATCCCTTTATTTGGAGTTTGTGTGGGATTACAATGCATTGGTGAAGTATTTGGAGGAAAGTACAAAGGACACATGTATGGACATGCCTTGTTCATTTTATTAATTTATACAGCATTAGTATGCAGTTTCTTGTCTTGTGTCTTATGGAATGGTAAAATATCATTTCCTTTTTTTAAATGGATATGTAACCAGATTGTTATATTCAATATATGTTTGCTTTTGTTTCGATTATAATTGAAGGAAAAGTATGCAAAAATTTACTTGACAAATATATGATTTAGCTATACCCAATCCAGTGTCTTCGTTTGTGGATTTGTTTGTTAGGGTAAAAAATAGCTAGATCACTAAACATGGATTTATTGTGTTTGAGATCATAGCACCATGGAACACAAAATAGACTTTTGTTGCATTGTATATGTTGCTAGTATGCAATGGCTACTCCACTTCGAGTTAATTTTGGAGGAAAAATTGTCCATTCTCCTTTTGGAGTCATGCATTCAAAAATATCATTGATATATTATAACGAGAGAAGATGGCATATTTGGAGGACTTCCCAAGTAAGGATCATTTTTTATATTTTTGTTTTGTTGTTTTTTTGTCTCTAAAAATATATTCTTAAAAAATCATAATTTATGTTCGAGATGAAAGGAAATTGCATCATGCATATGCTTATAGCGTTTCCGACCAAAACAACGAGAGATTGAATAACTTGAATTATCGCAAAAAATGCCTTTAAATCTTCTCTAACAAGTATTTCATCTCGTCTCAAAAACCACACCAATACATCAAGAAAATTTGTGTCCTTGAACAGATAGTTTTCAAAAAATATTACAGAAATTTGAGAGTTCATCAACATCTTCACAATATGTCATAAAGGCACATGGACTTAAAAGAAACTATAACAAAGTTTGAAACAAGAATCCATTGACCTGAAAAAATTCTACTTCATAACAGAGAATTCAAAGTAAATAAACATTAGGAACTGTACAATGCCCAAACTCACCCAAAAACTGAAAGAAATATTTCATTAACAACTATGCCATCTTTGACTTACTTCACTATCCAATAATAAGTAGCCAACTAGATGCCATTTTTTGAAAGGGAGTCAGCTTCATAGTGGAGCTCACTGTAGATATGAAGAAAAAAGGTCGAGTTAAAGATTGAAGATATTCTTTAAATTTCATCATATATATGGCTCAAATCAGATTCTCCATCCTTTAAATTCCACTCATCCAATTAATTACTACGGTTGAATCTCCAAAATCCTGTAACTTATGTGTTGTTCCTCAAGCTATCCCTGGCTAGGGAACGGTGCCAAGGCATCCACTGAAGGCCATCAAGACCATCCCCACTTTAGGCGATACTAAAAGAATTCAGTAGCTAGAGGGGGTAACCCTCAATTTAACAGATATTCAATAATGCACGGAAGCATTGGTATAAACTTATCAATAGATTGGGACTAGACATTAACTTATTTGATTAGACAGAACAAGAACACTTGCATATTTTATTCATTTTGATGGGCACCATTGTCTCACTTTATCAGATATCATGCTCGAAGATATGGAAGAAGAGTTAAAGAGAGTACTTCAAATACCAGCATGTGATAAGAGAAGTAGAACAAATACGATCTAAAATATCACTAGGAGGTGGATGCCAATAGTATTTCAAACCGAGAAGAAGAAGTGCAAGGCATCATGTGATAGTTACTTGCAGTTCAGATGTCATTCATAAAGTAAACATGACAAGTCATAAAACTCCAAAGCTAGGTAACTGACATAATGAAGATATGCAACAATAATAGATATTAGGAAGCATAAACTTCACCAGTGACTATATTTAAGAATATTTCATTTAGAAATTGTTCATAGGCATGGGGAATATTGCAATATTTTTCAACATTCGTATCCATGCCATATAAACCAGAACCAAAGAATGAATACCAAACATTTAAATAGACAATGAGCATGTCCTTCATCTCATTCAAACATATTCAGCCATAACTTGAGAGAGAACAAATGAATAACATGAATATAGATTGGATTTAGACAATAAGGAGAGGTTCACAAACTGATAAAGTGATAGGAAAACCCTTCAGAATTTCATTAAAAAGAAAGAGTCTAATACCAAATCAAATCAAATAACTCATACAGTCTTAGTCCAATAAATTGCTCCAAGCCAGTGTTATCAAACTCGCCAAAGACTTGCCGAGTCTAGCAAGTCTGCTACAAAACGAGTATAGTAGAGACTCACCTTGTAGAGTGAAACTCGTCGGTGTTGAAGTAAAAGTGACATTCTCCTTATCTTTCATTTTCTATCCTTTTACTTAAATTTTTAACATTACCATTAATTGTTTCAGGATGTTTGAGAGTGGTTCCAACCTCGTCGGACTTCATATGCAAAAAAGTAGAATTTTAGATCCCATTTGAATTCAACAAACTTAACAGTGTTTAGGGTTTCAGGATTGCAACGTTTCCATTGGATTCTATCATGTATGACAGTAGGGGATTGGCACTTATTCAAGTACATCAACCCCTCTATATGCCTTTATGTTGGTAGTGTTGATTGTTTAACTCCTTTGTCATGACTTTAGTGAAAATGTACCATCACTCAAACAAAATTACTTATTAGGCATGCAAAGCTTTTTCTACATTTATTTAATGCTTGGATTAGGAGGCTTCATCAAAATTATAGGGTGTCAACTAATGTCCTTACAGGATTGACTTTGAGATTCGAGATAGAGGTAACGTCTCGAACCTAGAGGTGGAGGGCACAGGGTGCTATTAACGAATAGGATCCCAATATAGGCAATGATTTTGATGATATGTGTTATTTATTGTAGTATGAAGTTTTGAAATGTTTTGGACTCTAGAGACAATTTAAAGCCTTTGTTTATATGTTTTGGATTACATATGGATTGCATTCAATGCGATTTTAGTTATATGCACCCATACTTTATGTATGAATCTCCTGTTGATGATTTGAGTTGGCTTGATGAGGAGACAAATGATCCCTCTGGTGTTTCCATTTTCTGAAATGGAAACACCCAATACACCTACATCACAGTTGTTGCTTCGATCTAGCGATGTTGGCACTAGCTCCTCTAGGCCCTATTATATGTGTTCTACTTTGTTGAAAAAGATAAATATGGAGGTCCTCCCATATTTTTGGTGTGGGTGTGATGAGGAGGACCAGAAAGTTTTGTCTCTTGTGTATTTATGTAATAAAGTGACGTTTATGAAAATAAAGTGATGTTTTGTACTTTATAAAAGTGGGTCACTTAAGTTATATATCTTTTTAATTAATTATTTTATTAATTGAGAAAAGTGCATCTATTGTGAACCATAGATCTCCTAATCTAATCCTATCCATTGATTAGGTAGTTTCTTTGGTAGTTAGGGTTAGTTAGTGAAAAGTAAAGTATAAAAGAAGAGAAAGGGACAAATAAAAAACACTCACCATCAGAGAGGAATAAGAGAAGAAGAAGAAGAAAGATCCAAGAAGGACTTGGCACATTTCCCAAGGCATTTTTAGCAACACATTTCCCAAGACATCCAGCAAGAAGGCAAGGTTCCCAAGACAATTTGAGCAGCAATCCATACAACACGTGTGGGCACAGAAATTGATGCAGAAAATACAGAATTAATTGCTAACAGTCTGGTTCGTACATCAGAGTTTCTGGAACGAGTTGGGCATGAATTTCGAGGCAGCATTTAATGCAAAAAAAAGAACAATCCGTACAACAGAATCTGGCACGTGTGAGGAAGTTTGTACAGCAAACCGTACACTTTTCTGTGGGCATAAATTTCGAGGTAGCAGTCTAAAAAAGATAAGTAGGTTTAATTTGTTAGTTTATGAGTGAAGGAAAGTCTGTGTAAAGAAGTTTCAGAATTCTTTTTAATGAAATTTTTCTCTTAGGGTTTTCCCCAAGTTAATGGGGTTTTTCCCGATCTTTGACCAAAATTACTTGTGTTCATCTTGCTTAAAGTTATTTTCAGTACTTGGAAGTACATTTTGAAGTTGTGGTTTTACTTTCAGAATTTCAAGTTAAAACCCTAGTTTTCAAAGTGTTTGACTAAATGTGTGAATGAACAAATTTAATATTTAAGTCAATTTTCTTCATGGTATCGAAGCCATATTGAAGAAGAAAGTAAGAAAGTGTTCTTTGAAGTGCAAAAGAGTGTTAAGTTTATCTTTCAAGTTATTTTTGGTTGTAAGTATTTTCCATGATGAGTATCAGGTTTGAGGATAGGTTCGATGGAATATCCAACTATATACCATGGAAAGTAAGAATCATTGTTGTGTTAAAAGAACTGAGAGTTTGGGGATTAACTAACAATGTCATGACTAAGCCAACGGATAAAGATGAGCTTGAGGAGTATGAAGCTCTTGAAGCCAAAGCCTAGAGAGTTATACTAGATGTGGTTAAATACCATCTCATCCCACATTTAGCATAAAAGAAAATAGCTAAAGAGATGTGGGACACATGAACCAGTTGTTTGAATCAAAGAACAAGAATCGTAAGATGGCCCTAAAAGACAAGCTACATTGTATAAAAATGATCAAAGATGAGGGTGTAGCCTCCTACTTGACTTGTGTTACACAAGTCAAGGACGAGTTGGCAGCAGTAGGAGAGATTATCCCTGATTCTGAGTTGGCGAGGATAGCCCTGAAGGGCTTCACCAAGAAGTGGGAGGTCTTTGTGAAATGTATTGTGGGCAGAGAAAAGCTTCCCAGGTGGTCCAGATTATGGGATGACTTTACCCAGGAGGAAATCCGGGAAGGGCCTCAGGTTGGTCAGACTAGTGAGGATGCTGAGAAGGATGTGGCACTTGCAACCAAATTGAAGAACAAGAAGAAGAAATATTTGAGTCAGATCAGATGTTATCAGTGTGGTCAGTTAGGACACTATGTCACAAAATGTCCTGATAAAAAGAAAGGGACAACAGAGAAAGATTCAGCAACAACTGCAATAGATGAGTTTGCAGGTGAGTTTGAGCATGAATTTTCTCTAGCCTCTATTGACTCTAGTGTAGGAAGCTTAGTTTTTTAGCATGTCTAGATTGTTGGCAGTGGATCAACCAGACATATGACGAGTGTATGATGCATTCCAGATTATCACAGAGTTGCGGCCAAGACACTACATTCAGATGGATATTGACAGTTCATAGATAGCTATTCGAGGGGTTGGAACAGTCAGGTTTCAACTAGACCTTGAAGAGGTCCTGGAGATACATGGGGTTCTCTTTGTACTTGGGATGGGAGTTAGTAAACTCTCAGTGTCAGTTTTTGAAGATGATGGTTATGGGATGTTGGTCAGGGACGGTCACATCTTCATCTATCGGAGAAATGATCCTATCAAAACCACAATATTGCTTAATGATCGCCGGGACATATTATACATTTTGAGAAGACATGTTTGTTGAATATTGTAACTTCAAAGAATATTATATTTGTACTTTATTATTCCGGAGATGTTTCATTCCTCCGAGGTAACCCTATCATGTATCTGGAGATGTTTATTCCTCCAAGGGTTTGTATTAACTAGGGTTATTAGACCCACCTTGTGTGGGTCGGCCCTGCAGTTATATTTTAGGGGTTATTAGACTTCTCCAGGTGAGGTCGGCCCCATTAGGTCTTTTAGTCAGTTGGGAGTCAAGTATAAATAGAGGAGGTGAACTCCTCATTAGATCACTCACTCACTTGTGGAAGAGTGCGCACTAGTCTGGGAGATCTGCTAAGGAGTCAAGGAGAAGGAGCACATCTTGTATTTTGGTTGATCATCTTATTGAGGAAAGCTTTGCTGGATTTTCTACCCCATGAGGGTTTCCCAGGGTATATTGTGTGTCTATCTTGTGATTGTGTTTCTTTCAGAGATCTTGTTTGTCTATTTGGTTTAAACTTAACATGGTATCAGAGCTAGACTGAATAGGACATCTTTCACAAGGTAAGAATACCTCTTTCTCTCTCTTTGGTGAAGTTAGGGTTTTCAGCCCAAAGTTGGTATTATTGATTTTTGGTTGCATGGCTGGATATCTCTCTTCAATACCTTTCTTTTGAGCTATAGATCGAACTTTTTGGTTGGGTAGAACTTCGGGAAATCCAAACCCTAATTCTACCAAAAGTGCGATACGTCAGTTTTTGGTTTCAGAAAAAAGTTGTAATTTTTGAATTCTGATTACATGGCTAGATAGCCCTTCTCAAGAGCATTCTTTTGAGCTATAGATCGAACTTTTTGGTTGGGTAGAACTCCGGGAAAGTCAAACCCTAATTCTACCAAAAGTGCGATAAAATTCTGTTCCAGATTCCGAAAAAGTGAAAAGTAACTTCCCAGGTAAGTCTACTCTGTCTCTTGGACTCCCCCAAGAGAAGATGGCTCCAAATACTAAGCTTGAAGACAAGCTAGAAGGCATTAAATAAATATATACAAGTGAAAATCAAAGTGGCATTTCATCATGAAGACACATGGAGGAAGTGGGACCCACATATGGCTAGATTTCCCCACTACATTTGGCATCATTCTCTCACCAATTCGAATTCAAGGTGAATGGTAACATACTTGGGGAAGTCCAAAAGGTATTATTCATGGCATAACTCATTCAAGGTCGAAATATAGAGGAAGAGTAACTCCCATGGAAGAGGAAGAGGCAATTTGGAGCTAGTGAGACACTTGGGCTAGATTCCCTAGCTCTATGACAACAATGATGAAGATGCTATGACACCTATGACACAAATCAGACCTGAAGGCTGACATATGACATATATGACATGTCAGGGCTAAAAATAGACTCCAAGAGGGCGCTCAAGGGTGTTAGGGAAGCTAAGATGCTTCCACATGTGATTTGGTGGAAGTGGGAGGCTAGGAATTGTTGTACAAGTGGCGTTCTTTGGAATCTCTTCCCAACTTGAGTTGGAATGAGTCTCTTGGAAGGAATTCGACCCATGGAGGCCATTAGAACTTTATAAATGTCAATAACAAAGAATGAAACCAGCTTTTGATCATTTGTAGAATTTGTAATTGCATTTGTGAAGAGGGAGAGCTAGTGGATGACTAGTTTCTTGCCTTAGCCAATTTCGAGGGTGAAAGATTCCCATCCAAGTTGGTAATTGGAAAGGCCATTCAGACCTTTCATTTGGAGCTTTAATGGAGTCTTTATTTGCAGGTGTAAGCTACAGGGCAGCTCATGGTTTCTTCTATTGCAGCTCACTCCTTCAACCATTTCCGGTTTTGATGGCATATTCTTGATCCTTGAGGGAGGGCGTTTTTGGTGAGCTATTGTACTCTTTGGGGAAGCTTTTAATGCCCCATTTATTTTTTAATATGAAGTAAATACTCTGTTCTTCATCTCCAAAAAGTTTCAGGTCGAAATTCCAAGTAGAAATGTATAAATCTCATTTTTAATGGAAGAACAATGCCATTTCCCCACTACCTTGTTGTGAGCCAATGTATTGATGATGATTTCGAATGGATGGATGATTCTCTGATATATTTGTGGTCAATATAATTCCATGGATGTCTTCTACAAGTTTCATGTACTGTACTTGAGCATTTGAAGTATTTTTACTTAGTTTAATTGCACTGGGAGAAGAAATAATGCCATTTCCCCAAGGGTCGAATTGGTGATTTTTGCAGTTGAATGGGAGAGGGTTGGAACAGATATAATAATCAATTAATGGTGCACATGAGACCTTAATAACATCCTTAATACATTCCCTACCTCTTTACATAAATTTGAGTGGCTTTGGAGGCATTTGGGAAGCCATTTTCAATACTTACCCCAGGGGGATTTGAACCCCAAATTACTAGTAAAATTGCATACTTGGTCCAGAATCTTAAGAGAGTTTTCAGAGGTATTTTGGTGGCCATATATCATCCCTGAACATCATATTCAAGTCTTAATATCATTCATACACCTTCCTTGAAGATTTGAAGGCATTTGGAGTTAATTCGAGACATAGAGACCAATACTAGTCAAAGGCAAATTACTAGTAAAGTTCCCTACATTGGCCAGAATTGAAAGAGTATTTGCAGAAGTATTTTAAAGGTCCAAAGGCATCCTTAAAACACATATTTATGTTCTAATCTCATTCATATACCTTCTCAGAAGATTTGAAATCATTTGGGGCAAATTTGGGACCTAGAGATCAAACTAGTCAAAGGTCGAACTAGGGAAAAAAAGTGGAAAATTGCCATTTTAATAAAATTCCTAACAAGGGACATTACATTGCAGATGTATTGAACAAGCCGTTGGCCAGAGTGCAGTTTGAGTACTTCAGAGAGAGGCTTGGTGCACTTCAGATCGAGGTTCCTTCCAAAGGGAAGTGATGAGTCTGGAAGATGCAGATGCACATGAGATTTTCTGACATGGTTGATGTGTTCTCCCTTGGTCGTGATGTAATTGCTGAGCCATTTTTCACATGGTGGTAGATGTGTTCTCCCATAGTGAAAAATTAAGGGTTGGAGTCTTCCCCAAATGGCGGTAGATGTGTTCTCCCATGTTGTTGGTGTTAGTGCTGGATGATGTGCATCTGGGCTGTGCTTCATGGACGATGAGATGATATGAAGAGGATGATGCTATGATGATCAGGAGGATCATGGATGATGAGCATCAGGACGATGCTCCAGTTACTGCTCTGTGTATGCATCATGTTGGATGCTGGATATGATCAGTTGGATCATTTATATGTATATGTATGTACGCATCATGTTGGATGCTGGATATGATCAGTTGGATCACTTGTATGTATTTTTGTATATGCATCATGTTGGATGCTTGGACCATGTATCTGTATATGTATCAGGTGGATACATTGTATGATCAGGTGGATCATGTATGGTGATATGTATCATGTATTTGTATTTGTATCAGGTGGATACACTGTATGATCAGGTGGATCATGTTGATGATATGTATCAGGTAGATGCATTGTATGATCATGATGATCATGGATGACAAGCTTTAGGATGTTGCTCCAGATGACATGTAGCAGGATGTTGCAGTGATGATGATCAGGATGATCATGTGTACATCAGGATGATGTATGGTGAGTATCAGGTTGATACTCTGTGGCTGTGGAACAAGTTGTGCAGATAAGCATGTAATTTGTGCCCTGGGAGATTTGCAGATAGTCTTTCGAGTTTTTTCCTATGGCATGTAATTTGTACCCTAGTATATCTGGCAAATGCTCTTTCGAGGTTTTGCTTGGGAGGACATATAATTTGTGCTCTGGGAGATTTGCAGATAGTCTTTCGAGGTTTTTCCAATGGCATGTAATTTGTTCCCTGGGATATTTGGCAGATGCTCTTTCAAGGTTTTGTCCTATGGCATGTAATTTGTGCCCTGGGAGATCCGATAGGTTGAGCTGTGTGCTTGTAATCATTCCTGGAATGCTCTTTCGAGTTTTTTCCATGACCACATGTAATTTGTGCCCTAGGAGATCCGATAGGTTGAGCCTTGTGCTCGTAATCAGTCCTGGGATGCTCTTTCGAGGTTTTGTGGTGACCGCATGTAATTTGTGCCCTGGGAGATCCGATAGGTTGAGCCTTGTGCTCGTAATCAGTCCTGGGATTCTCTTTCGAGGTTTTGTGGTGGGGTCACATGTAATAAGTCCTGGAGATCTGGATAGGACTAAAAAGGCCTCAGATGCTCTTTAGGGTTGTTGCTAGTCAAGAGACTCTTTTAAGGTTTTGTGACGCATGTAATAAGTCCTGAGATTTCCACAGTATGGCCAGTGATGACAAAGACCTGCAGGTGGTGGGCCTACATCCAGTATGAAAAAGGACTGGCTCTATAGAAATTCCTATGACGAGTAGATTCAGAGATTGATTGAGATAGCAGCAGTAGTGATGATGACGATGACTCAATGACGATTATCCAGTGACGATGATCCAGAGAAGAAGACTTGTGCTAGAAGACCTGTGTCGATAAATACCTTCCTAGTTAAGAGGGAGTGTTGATGTATATGTAACTTCGGAATGTATTTCACATATATGTATATTGTATTCCTATAGAGATGTTATTATTCCTCTATACAGAAGTGTCGTAACTTATACTTCATGGGTTATTAGACCACCTTGTTGGGGTCAGCCCTGTATAAGTCATGTGGGTCAAAGGGTTATTAGACCACCTTATTAGGGGTCGGCCATGTGGTTCAAAGGGTTATTAGACCACCCTAGTGGGGGTCGGCCCAGTCCGCATTATGTTAAGTGGTTAAGTTGAGGCCTACCTAGTTGAGTAAAGGTCAAGTCAAGTTAGTGTATAAATAGAGAGTGTGTCTCTCTCATTTTACACATTCTATTATCTCACTCACACTTGGGAGAGTGGTACACTTGTGGAGGAGGAGGCTCTGCTACAAGGAGAAGACTATCTCTTGTATTCTGGTTGTATCATTGCTCTATCTATCTCTGAGGAAGTTATTGGGTTTTTTCACCTTTATGGTTTTCCCCAAGTAAACTCTGTCTCTTGTATGCTTGCATTATTGTGTCCATGATTGATATGCTGTAGATTTGTTGTACATGTTGTTCTCTTAGTTAAGATCCTAGATCAGATTGAAGTAAATTCTGAAAATTTAACACCAGTGACCGCTTTTTGGAAGTAAAAAGTAATTAATAGTGATTTTTACCATTTTACTTGATACCCGCGGGCTATATTGATGCAACTCACGGGTACGCATGCTATAGTGATGCAACATGCGGGTAGGCATAAAAATAGGGCAAACTGGTGTCTCTGAAGGATATAAGTGGATTTGAGTTAGTGAAATGGGTCTTATAGGCCAAAGAATGTTGATGCTCACAGGGTGGAAGATTATGATGTAACAGGAACCCATCAGAAGTAATACTAAAAAAGATTCCACCTCTATTATGGATATTTATGTGCCACAATCTTCTCTCACCATTGAGAATCCTTCATTAGAGTCAGTGTTGTGTCCGCCTAAGAGCACGATTCGAAAAGTAGTTTTCAATCCTAATGCTTGGGCATCTCAGAACTATAACATCGTAGAGAACTTGGTAGAAGCCCCTTGTGCAATGTCGACGCTAGAGACCTTGCAGAATTGTCCCAATCAACGTAAGACTCTTCTCCCTGCCATTGACATGGTAGACCCGGATTCCTTGAATACAATCATGTTTAGACTTGACTACTTTAAACCGAGCCTTTCCCACCAGTTGGCTTTCCAAATTTCCATGAAAGTTGCTGGGAAGACAATCCATCATACTGTACTATATGAAGGTGCCTCTACCTCAATCATGTCATTATCTTGTTGGAGAGCCATTGGTTCTCCTGAGTTAAACCGTTCTCATACTACCCTGAAATCATTCGACGGTTGTGGCTTTCAACCCCATGGGCTATTACAAGCCTTAGCAGTAGAGTTGGGGGGTAAGACTGTAACCATTAACATGGAAGTAGTTGCAGCCCCATCAAATTATAATCTCTTGTTTGGTCGTAATTGGTTTTACGCCATGACTGCAGTCGCGTCATCTGTCTTCTGCATTGTGCAATTCCCCCATCAAGGCCAAATTGTCACTATTAATGTTCCTTTGTTAGGGAAATATTTGCAACTATACGAGAGCATGGGGGTCGGCCTCATAAAATATTAATCTCTTATGGGCGTCTTTCCAACCCCGGTGTTATACCTCCATTTTCCACAGTGTCGCATCTCCACCACAAAATGAGTTGATGACACTTCCCCTACCGTTTTAAACCATCCAGAAGAGACAGATGATGTGTAATCCTTGAAGGGAAATCCACCCTGACAAGTTTTAACCCAGCTGAGACTTTATTTACCCACACTACCGCGCCTTGCTCAGTTATAGGTGCGTGGTAGTCCACACTACCGCGCTATGCTTTTTCCCTGGCACGTGGTACTACCGCGTTATGCTCAGACCATAGGGCGCGGTACTCTTTTTATAGTCTTTTTTCCATGGCTTGTGGGATTTTGGATTTTCGAAGATAGTGGAAGATTGGGGTCCCTGATTCGATTCCCAACTCATTCTCTGTGATTAGAAACCTTGATCCACTTATCTCTCCCTAGATCCACCCATCTCTCTTGTTGGTTAACCCTACCATACACTATAAAAGAGAGGCATTCCATGGGGAAAGGGGAGGACTCTTGAAGTACCAAACTTATGATCTTGCAGCATTGTGGAGATAGCTAGAGGAGAAGGCACTTGGAGCTAGAAGATTGGCTTGGACATCAAGCAACTTTTGTAAGCATTCTTCAAGTTGTAATAAGATAACTTGTCTTGTCTTTCCCATTTCATGTGTATTGTGCAAGTCTTTAACATGAAATGTATCTAATCTGGATTTGAATCTAATCTTTACATTCAAGGTATTTGGAAGCTTGTATGTTTGTTCTTTGGTTGATCTTAACAGGTTCTACATTGGAGCTTTGGATCAAGAGTTAGAAGCGGGACAAACGTCAGTTTGAAAGGTGTGTCTTATCTCTCATTGTTTCTGAATACATTTAATCTTGCTGTAAAGGTTAGTTCAGGAATTTCAAGGTAGCATTTGTTTTGACTTGTTTCTTGCTTTAGAGTTAGTTGAAAATCTACTTTAAAGTTAAGAGAGTTTTGACTTATCCATAGGGAAAAATTCTACATAACAAGAATGGCGACTCCGCTGGGGATCGCCCTAGATCCACCCATCTACTGGCGGAAAACCCATTGGTTCCATCCAACAACTCTCCCAACCAGCAGCATCTGCTCAGTATGGTATGTACAACACACCTGGCAGCGGACAACCTTATTCCGGTATTCCAACCGGACCTCATTCTCAACCTCCCCCGTCAGGTATGCTTCCTTCTTGGGACCCTCAAATCCCACAGAGTGGGGGGTACTCACTTTTTGGAAACTGGAACCAAGCTGGGGGGCAATCTCAGATTCCCCCGAACTTGAATTCTGGCTTCCCTTACCCTTCAGCTGCTACCACTCCATGGAACCCATCACTTCAATTTCCACTTGCTCCTCAAGCAGGAACGAGAATTCCATGGACACCATCGTCGCAGCCACCCCCCAACCCTGCTATGGGCAACACTCCACTTCCTCAATACAGTGGTAACATTCCTGGAATACAACAATTCCAAGGAACTTTTCCCCAACAAGGAGCAACAACCATTCCTGGGTATCAGCAACCCCAGGGTACCATACCCACTCAGCAGAGCACCTACCAACCGGTGGCCTACAATCAACCGGTTAACCAGATGGCTTACTATCCATAGAACTTCCAGCAGTATCCCCCGGGAAACACATATGGGTATAACACACAGCAGTATGCTATGCAGGGCCCTCCAGGTTTCTCTGCACCACATGGTTATCACTCATACCCGCAGACTAACTGTCAACTTCCCTTTTTGGCCACACTTGATTTACCTGATTTGTCGAGGCTTATCAACGATCCTATATGGCATGAACCTCACTGGCCACCTATTCCAGCCAAACTACCATCGGACATTCCCAATTTCGATGCTAAGCCCGGGGAAGACCCCAAGAACCACGTGATGACCTTCCATCTTTGGTGTTCATCCAACTCCTTGATGGATGATTCCATTCGACTTAGGCTCTTCCAACGTACGCTTACCGGAACGGTAGAAAAATGGTACATCGAGCTGCCACAACACTCTTTTCGTGATTTCAACACTTTGGCTATGCAGTTTCTGACTCATTTCCAGCTCCCCATCCAGTATGAGACTGGAACAGAATTGTTAACCTCACTACGTCAAACCACTTCTACACACATTTCGGATCACATCCATGAGTGGCGACGACGCCGTAGGCTAATTAAGGCACCTATTCCGGATAAGCTACTCGCTGATTGGTTCACGAAATCCTTTTTGCCTCCCATAGCCAGAGATATCGTTATGCGCGGGCCGGTTACAAAAGAACAAGCCATCTCGGCAGCCCAGTACATGGATTTAGTATATACTCAATCCGGTACTTTACATGAACTTCTTCCACATGCCTCCCGCATTCACACTGATCCAACGAAGCCTACCACTGAACCCCCCATTGATGGTATTATCGGTTCAGTCAAGGCTCAGCCTGCTACCAACTCGACAGGACAACAAGCTTCTGCTTCCCTCGCTTTTACCCAGGCTGCTTCAAAAACAACTACTTCTCCTGCTGTTTCCTCCGAAGTGAACGCAGTTCAATATACGTCACAACCATCCGGGGGAAAGAAGAAAAACAATCATGGTAAACCTAAGAAAAACCAGCAAGAGAACCCCAAGCCACAACCCACCCAGAATGACCAGAAACCACGACGAAAGGCTATGTTTCCCTGCCTGATTTGTCAAGATGATCATTACACGCGTGACTGTCCCTACAAGGATGAGGTCAACAAGTTCGTTAAGGGATCCTCTCGCCCGGTAGTGTTAACTGACCCTTTCCCCCAATAGCAACAGCATATGGTTGCCCAAGAAACCCCACAAGGGGGAAACCCGACCAATCCCACCCGCAGAGAAACGTCCACAAACCACGAGATCTTGATGACTAGTAACGAGGAGGTTCATATAACCACTCGTTCAAAGACGTATGACAACCATCCAAGTTCAAACAAACAATCGGAGATAGCCAAAGGCAAATCTCCTGTTGAAGATCCGATTCCTATTCCCCCCCCTACCGGTCATCTCCATATCGAGAGACCGCTTACGGACACAGTGCTATGCCCACCCAAGGGCACCATACGAAAGGCGACATTTAATCTGAATGCGCGAGCTGCCCAAAACTACAACATTGTTGAAGATTTGGCTCAAGCACCTTGCGCCATGTCAACTCTCGAGGTTCTCCAACACTGCCCCACGCAGCGTAGAACCCTACTTTCAGCACTGGGGGCAATGGACCCAGATACTTCAAACTCCATCATGTTTAACTTGGAGCATGCCAAACCTAGGCTTTCTCATCAATTAGCCTTCTAGGTGCATACAAAAATCCGTGGAAATATCATCCATCGCACTGTGTTAGACGAAGGTGCTTCCATGTCAATCATGTCTTTGAACTGTTGGAGAGCCTTAGGCTCACCCGAAGTCACCACTTCTCCTACTACTCTCAGGGTGTTTGATGGACATGTTTTTCAACCTTATGGACTCATTCCCTCAATTGGTGTTGAACTGGGGGGAAAAACAGTATCCGTACACGTTGAAGTCGTAGATGCACCATTGGATTACAATCTCCTCCTTGGATGAAACTGGTTTTACGCCATGACCGCCATCGCATCGACGGTCTTCCGGATTGTGCAATTTCCTCATGAAGGGAAAATTGTCACTATTGATCAACTGGATTACTGTATCCCAGACTCCCATCCAAACTCTGCCAACACCGTCCCGTTATTGGATCAACCTCGGTACCGGTTCCAAGACATTGGTGTTGGTCTCATGAAGGATTCATCCCTTATTGGAGTTTTTCCAGAGCTGGGAACCCATATTCAACCAGTTAACATGATTTCATTGAATATCACCCCTTCCAATGATTCATGGGTGATTCTGAGTCCCTCTCAGATTGAAGACTACGGAAACTCTATGCCTCTGAACATAAACCTCGCAGCATATAACGCGATCCAATCAGCCAGCGATTGGGTCGACTATTCTACTCATCATTCCGTGGCACAGCTCTCGACTGAGACTCATCCATACCCACCACTTTTTGATCCTCTTAATTTGATTTTTCCCACTGACGAATCAATTATGGAGGTTATGTGCGGTGATGAGCCACCATGGGGAGATTTTCACCATCGATCTTCATTCCCCACCATTCAGCCACTTGAGCCTGATACAAAACCCAGCACTTCACTTGGGATGGTTCAAACCAAGTTCCCCACTTCCCTCGACGAGGTATTTTCCGAAGGAAACTTGGCCAATCTTATGGCAACCACTCCCATCGATATTTCAGTGAATCCTGGTATCGTGGAAAACGTACACATCGGAAAAACATGTACTCCCCTCGAAACGGAGTTCTATAGTGCCTACTTCAAAACTTTCCGCGATGTTTTTGCTTGGAGTTATGAAGAAATGCCAGGGATAGACCCCTCGATCGTGGTCCACGAAATTCCAACTTTCCCTGGCGCCCGACCTATTCGGAAAAATCTTTGACCCGTCCACCCTCGTAAGGCAGCTGCCATCAAAGAAGAAGTTGAAAAACTTTTACGTGTTGGTTTTATCTGTCCTGTTCCATTGACAGAATGGGTATCCAACATCGTTCCCGTAGCCAAGAAACAAGGAACGATTAGAGTCTGTGTTGATTACCGTGATTTGAACAAGGCTTGTCCAAAGGACAACTACCCAACTCCGTTCATCGACCAGATCATCGATAACTGTGCCGAAAGTGTCATCTTTTCATTTATGGATGGCTTCTTTGGCTATAATCAGATCGATATCCTCCCAGCCGACCAACACAAAACGGCCTTTATCTGCCCTTGAGGGATTTTTGCATATCGAAAGTTACCTTTTGGCCTGAAAAATGTCGGGGAAACTTTCCAACGGGCGATGTCCTACGCATTTCATGACATCAAACATATTGTAGAACCATATCTTAATGACCTTCCCGCTCACTCTCGGACCCGGGAAGACCATCCAGACCACTTAAGTGCCATTTTCGAAAGGTGCCGTCGCTACAATATACGTTTGAACCCACATAAGTGCGTCTTCTGTGTAGAAGCTGGAAAACTGTTGGGCTTCATAGTCTCCAAAGACGGGATACGTTTAGATCCCGCAAAGGTAGCAGCCATCTTAGCCCTGCCTTCACCCACCAATATTCCAGAACTTCAATGTTTGCAAGGGCATGCAAACTTTCTACACCATTTCATCTGCAATCTATCCGAGATAACAAAAGGCTACATGCGGCTTCTCAAGAAGAATGTTCCCTTCATCTGGGATGACGAAGCCCAACGCTCCTTTGACAATCTAAAGGCAGCCTTAACCAAAGATCCTGTGATTCAACCCCCCGATTACACATGGGACTACATCCTTTATCTCGCAGCCTCGACTTCCACCATCGGCATGGTGCTAGTCCAGGAAGACCAAAACGGCATAGAACATGTGGTATATTATCTTAGTAAGAGTCTTCTCGACTCTGAAACTCGCTATTCACATGTTGAAAAACTGGCTCTGGCAACAGTATTTGTTGTCCAGAGATTCCGTCACTACATCTTATTCCGCCGGACCACTGTTATAGCCGACTTCAACCCAATGTATTATATCCTCACACGTCAGGTGCTTGGGGGAAAATACTCTCGTTGGATTGTCATCCTTCAAGAGTTTGACTTGGATTTTGTCAAGGCTAAGTCCAAGAAGTCTCTGGTCTTCGCGGAGTTGATTTGTAACTTGCCCCGTGCTACTGAACCATCCGAGCCCATTGATTCTCTTCCTAACGAATCATTGTTCCTCATTAGCACGTCTGATCCGTGGTACGGGGATATTCTTTTATATCTCCAAACCCAACGCTTCCGTCCCGATCTCACTCGCGATGAACGGCGACACATCCGACATCACGCAAAATACTACCTCATAGTCAACGATACTCTTTATCGGCGTGGTGTCGACACCGTTCTTCGACGTTGTTTGACCTTAGATAAGGCGGAACGCGTACTTAATGACTGCCACGCTGGAGCATGTGGTGGTCATCTCTCTAGGATGGCTACGGCCCAGAAAATACTGCGAGCAGGATACTTTTGGCCCTCAATTTTCAAAGACTGCATTGAAACAGTCAAGAAGTGTCCGCCATGTCAATTCTTTCATAGCAAAACACGCTCGCATCCTGCTCCACTCCATCCTGTTATTGCCGTCGGCCCTTTTTCCAAATGGGGCATAGATTTCATGCACTGTAAGCCCACTTCAGCCGGGGGGAATAGCTATGTCATAGTAGCTGTTGACTATTTTACAAAATGGGATGAAGCGATGCCTACGTATGCTGAGGACGGCAAAACAACAGCGCAGTTCATATTCAATCATATTATAGCTAGATTCAGTGTCCCACAGTCTATTGTGACCGATCATGGTTCCCATTTCAGGAACCATATGATCGAAGAACTAAGTGCCAAGCTGGGTTTTCACCATGAAAACTCAACCCCATATTACCCACAAGCTAATGGCCAAGTTGAAGCCATTAACAAAGTCCTGAAACGAATGATTCAGCGTATTGTGGGTACCCAGAAATCTAACTGGCACTCAGCTCTATTCTCAGCACTATGGGCCTACCGGACCTCAGTGAAAAGTGCTACTGGGTTTACACCACTCCAACTGGTGTATGGCCTAGAAGCCATTTTGTCGATCGAATGTGAAATTCCATTACTCAAGATAGCCATAGAGCTACTTCCACACACTACTTCCGAAGAGGAACGGTTTCTATACCTAGCTAAGCTAGATGAAACCCGCCGCGATGCTGCTTTAGCTATTGAAGCTCACAAAAAATGCGTCAAAGCTCAATATGACAAATCCATTCAACCTCGGATCTTCAATGAAGGTGATCTCGTACTTACATATGATCAAATGCATGATAAGCTTGGAAAAGGTAAACTTGAATCTATGTGGTACGGCCCCTTTATTGTAAAACGTGTCTTAGAAAAAGGAGCCTATGAACTAATCGATTGTGATGGTACGCCATTGGCACGGCCCCGCAACGGGCTATACCTCAAACGTTTCTACGCATGAGGTTACCCTACGCGGGTTACTTGTTGTACATAATGTACTTAGTTTGCTTTTACTTTCTTTTTGGTGTGCGCGTGGACCTCATGTATCCACTCTTACTTTGGCTCGTGACTTTATGCGCAGATGTCTGCCTACTTTGGATTCGCCGACGGTGCAAGCCGACATACTTGGAATCTCGCTTCCGCGGCATGGGTAATCTATTCCCCCACTGGCGAGTTGATTTCTTCAGGAGCCAATTGTTTAGGTCCTGCAACCAACAATATCGCGGAGTACCATGCAGTCATTGGTCTCTTAACGGAGGTTGCTTCACTCGGAATTGACTCCTTATCAGTCTTTTTAGACTCCCAACTCGTGGTTTCTCATCTAAACCATGTTTACACAGTTCGCGATCCTATACTACTTCGTTTATTTCGAAGAGTACGCCTCTTGGAATGATCATTTAATTTCATTACATATCAACACATACCGGGAGAATTCAATTGCATAGTTGATTCATTGGCTAACTACATTTTGGATTGGCATCTTTCCCATACATAAACACATCATAAAAAATAAAATGCACAAGTCATTGTAAATATTTAGATCATAAATAGGTCCATATCACTGTATATAAGAGTTTTTTTTCCAAAATACATAAAGTTTGTGTCAAAGACAAAATTTGGGACCAAATCCCATACAAAATTTGGCTCTCAAAGCCTACATATCGTGTACATGCCGCACAAATACTAAAAAGACCACCTATGGAGATCTAGGAGACCTATCATGTCCCTCGTCAGACTCCTCCCACTGCTGGTGGTAACATACTACAGCTCGAACCACCTTACGAAGAAGTCGATTGATACGACCAGGCACACCTACAGTATGCCACTGGAGATGATAAGGGACGTCATCCATCCTCATAGCAGGGATACCATGAGTCAACCCCTGTAAGTTCCTCTCAATGTCCCAAACTCCTCCTGCTTCGTCTTCGTCCTCCTCCTCGTCAGGAACAGCTTGACGATCAACACCACCACGACGTAGTGGCGAGTACCCAGCTGGTCTCTGTGGTCCACGGTCTGCAACATGCATGCGAACATACATTAGAATTCTTTTACACATTCTAAAAAAGTAATAAAAATTAAATATTCAAAAAAGGAAAAAATACATATCCGTGAAGGTCATACCTGAGTTGTCCCAATCATCATCCTCTGGTAGTGCCAAGTCGATGTCCTCGCGGAAATCTACCCCGGCATAGGGGTAGTCATCAATCATAACTATCTGCTCCTCGAGCCAGGAAAATAAATCCTCACCAATGGCTAAGCGCTGAGGTCCCCCGAGACGTCCAGCATAATCACTCCATCGAGCCATCCATGGCTCGGTAGGTGGACGGGGGGGCATAGATATCTGCGGGCGCAATAATGGAACCCTTGCCAAAAAGAAGGTAACCAGGATGCTTCCATAGCCAAATTGGGAATTTTTTCCATTTCTACACTTGTGCACTTGTTCTTTGAGATTGGCCAACACCGCCTCACACCAGTTAAATACTGTTCCCCCCATACACTCCTCTGCGAGATTCACTTGTGTGCGGGACGCCTGATGCGGACTCACACTTCCTGCTGCACGTGTGATGGTAAACAGCACGGTTTTTACAGGGAGTTATATAACATCCTTTATGGCCACCTTCCCGCTTTTCTTACTTTAACCCTGATGGCAATACCGAGCAATCAAGTCATCTGTACTCGTTTCTGAGGCTGTGTATCCAGTAAAGTTCACCCGGGCCCCTCTTTTCGAGAGGCCCGTGAGGAAATAAATATCCTCAAGTTGAATTTCAAGAACATGTTCTCCCACTCGGAAAGCTTGAATGTCAGGATCCCATAATTGAATGAGATGAGTGAGAAGCTTGGGTTGCTGATGAATCCCTTTGGTCTTAAAGAACTTCAACAAACCACATTCTCACAATGCGGTCATAGTTGGTAAATGATTTTCAGCTACCAAATCATCTACTTCATGCTCTCTTTCTTTCCAGCGGACCATTTTGATCTAAACGAGTTGCAAACTATTGCAAAAGGTCAGGGGAAACTTTCAGTAACTATTTAACAACTCAACTTCAGCAAAAATTTTGAGAAAATCTGATTTTGTCATCTTAATTTTTGCCTTCATCGCGTTTGGGAGTTTTCTTGCCGTGCGGTATTATACAGTACCGCGCCTTGGTTTGGAACCCCAGCGCGGTACTGTCTAACAGTACCGCATTTCTCGATAGAGCCCCCACGCGGTACTGTGAAGGGCGATTTTTGCCCAATAGGGCTTGCCCAAAAAATCAGTTTTCCTTACTGAAAGCAAAAGATTCATGCATGAAATGAAAGAGCAGTTTAAGAACTCTTACCTGGCGCAGATGGTCGTTGAAATGGTGCCCTGAAACTCCAGATATGGATCCTTGAAATTTTGCTCCTCAAATGGGTAAAAATCTCCTCTTTGGGTAAAAACACAAATGAAATGGTAATTTCTATTTTTAACCATCCTTTTATAGTTTTTTTCGCCTATTTTTTAATTATTGTTTTATATGGTTAAAAATAAAAAACCCATTTCACATTACTAATGCCTGGTTTTATGAGCATTTATTGACAGGATCTCCTGTAAAAGGCGATATATTCACACTGGCGTTTATCCATCGTCTGACCTTCATTTTGAGCTTACTTTATCTTTTTCGTGCTCTGGATTCAAAACTTGAAAAAGATTCCAAGTGCTTTCACACTCATCTCGTGCTTGTCAAACTCAAGCAAATGGTGTCGAGTACGGTCAGCTTTACTCATGCTCGTTAAACGATGAGGAAAGTATTATCCTGGTTGTATTTTATTCTTTTTTCGGACCAGAATAATTAAAAATTATGAAAAAGACCATAGGAGTCCATAGTTAAGCTCTTTTCAGACTCCCTAAAATTGAAAAGATTGCCAAGTGATCTTGACTCTTTCACACTTGTAAAAGTATTTGAAAGGTCGTCTATTCGGTGATAGGTTACCCCTTTTTCGGCCCGTCTAGACTATTTACGAGAAAGGTATACCTCAGTCAAATTCGGCTAGGAGAGTTCCCTCGGAAATTGTTTTACAGTTTTTCGGGATCGAGGGACTAAATTTATGAAAAAGTACATGTTAACACCCAAAAAGTATTCACTACTTCATCTACCGCATTATATGGCTCATTTGTCCATTTTCCTACCATATTTCCCTTAAAATCCCAAAAAATCTCATTAAAAAGCCTCCAAAAGGCCACAAAACCATCAAAATAGCCTCAAAAAGGCTAAAAAAAACCCCTTTTCCTCTAAAAATAGCAAAAATCCCCTAAAAAGGGAATAAAAAATATAAAATAATGAGGAAAAGGAGGAAAAAACCCTATACAGCTGCCCTAAACCATGTGTTTCCCAAAACCATGGGTCAGCACTCCACCACCAAAAAACTATAAATAAGTGATGGAGATCCCTTATTCCATATCCACAATCAAGTATACCCTTACTCTGCCAAAATCTCTCTCGAAACCCTAGTTCACCATTGAACTACTTTCACCTTGAGAGCCACTTTTGGCCCATTCCCACCATTGGAGAAAGAGACAAGTATACCCTTACTCTGCCAAAATCTCTCTCGAAACCCTAGTTCACCATTGAACTACTTTCACCTTGAGAGCCTCTTTTGGCCCATCCCCACCATTGGAGAAAGAGAAGGAGCACATTGGAGCTTGGAGCAACCCTCTTGGACATTGCAAGGGCTTCATCAACCTCCACATTGGAGGTAATATCAATACAAAACCATTATTTAAATTTGTTGTTTATTTTTCATGCACATGTTTTAGAGTAGTTTTTATTTCTGTTTTAGCTTAATTATTTACATTTACTGAACTGCTACTAAGGAGTCCATTCTCCTTAGTAGGTGCTCATTTGCACAAGCTAGGGGTAAAACCCTAGCTACAGTTTTGGCGACTCCCCTAGATTTTGAATTTCTGGTTTCCGTTTACAATTTTTTCCCTTTCGGCTGTCCCTTTCGACCGCCGTACATCGCGTTTTTTCCCTCTACAGTCGCGTCCCGACCGTGTCTTTCAGGCCTTTACCTGTGACCTGACCGCGGCTCTCAGACGGTTTCCGATGCCCTGCCGGCGGATTCAAGTCTGTTACCTGCGATCCGACCGCGGCTAATCAGCCTGTTTACTGCGATCTGACTGCGCCTGTCGGCCATTTTCCCGCGTCCCGACTGCGGCTTTCAGCCTCTTTCCCGCGTCCCGACTGCGTCTGTTAGCCTTTTTGCCGCGACCCGACTGCGGCTTTAAGCCTCTTTCCCGCGTCCCGACTGCGTCTGTTGGCCCGAAAGCCGCGACCTGACCGCATCTGTTTCCCTCAAACCCGCGGTCTGCCTGTTCTGATTCGCCACAGACCCGCGGTCTGATTTCTGCATTTTTCCTGTTTTGAGCCCAACCCCTTTTGCTGCAATATTTTCTGCATCTGAACAGCCCTCTGTCCTACCTGCAGTCCCACTTCCTGACAACCTTTCTGCAACATAATTTCTGTTCCCTTTACAGAATTCTTTTAAAATTTCAGTATTTTTAATTCAGAAAATTTTGCAAGTTAAATTTTCAATTCCAGTATTATTGATAGTTAGGAGTTGTTCCCCTTGTGGCACTTCTATTTTGGGTTCATCACCTCACGAGCACACACTCTGTCACATAATTCAAGTGAGCCTTAAAACGTACCTAACTAAACCAACATTCTAACCCCACTTGGGGAACACAAAAGAATCATTGTAGTTAGGTAGGATCGGGGGGATAGGCTTCCAATAACACCCCTCGGTTACTTTCACTTGAGACATAGTTGTTGTCCAAATAGGGAACCAAAATCCCCTAGTACTTTTTGGCACGGTCATGACCAGTTTATCAGAGGGCCTCTCCCTTAGGAGGGTTGAAGTCGGGAGATTGGTTCCGGAGGCCTGAGTGGAATACCGCACTCCATTCAGTAACTGAAGGGCTACCTTTCACGGTTCGCGGGATATCCCTGTATAGGGGTATTGCGGTAAACGGACTAAACGACAGATTCACCTTTCTGGACGTGTCATGAACGGGGTATCTTAGTTTCCATTCTTCTAGGATTGACTACCCGGTATCCCTCCCGATAGGGGGATATCATAGCCACTTGGCTTTCCTACTCATATTGTCTGACTTGGATTTCATCACCTTGCAGAGGATATGTTTAGTTGAGTCAGAATACTTTTAGTTAGGTGTTTGCATGCTCCTTTACCTCCCTTTGGTCTAGTGAGTCCACCATTTTTTATTTTAGGAAACTTGCTGCTTGTTGGTATTCTGACCATCTTTGTTGATACTCCACCTATTGTAGCACAGCTGTTGCAGTGGGCGTTTTGAGTTGGTTGTTGGCCTGAGTGCCTTGTTTTTTAGCTCTCCTTCTGCACACTCGGTTGCATTAGGCTTTTTTGAGCTGTTTTTATACTCACTTCAACCCACATAGATTTGACACCATCTGTCACCATTGAGTCCCCGAGACATTCTCGGCGCCTCAGGGGCGAGCCCCCACAGCACGGTTCTCTTGACACTACCCGTCATAGATTCCGATCATCATCCGTTGATACCACTCATCACAGATCTAGAGCCTTATCACTTGACTCCACTCGTCAGCGACATAGGACTCCGTCACCAGATATTGACACTCCCTTACTTTACCTCTGATTCTGACGAAGAGTCTGAGAACCCTATTTAACCACTGCCCCTACTAGCCCCATGGCTGGCACGACTTCCTCTCCTTTTGTTATAGGGAACCATTGGTGGCACATCCACCACTACACCAGTTACTACACCTGTTTTGGGTATGCCCTCCATGGGACTCCCATCTACCGTTCCCCTCATGGTACCTATTCCCACAGCGGGAATCCCTATCCCCACTACATCAGTGGCTCACACTACCCATGGTGGTGCTGGACCATCCTCCACCACCTTAGTTCCCCCACTTGGGGGCACCATCCCAAATCCTGTCCCTCCACTTGGGGGCGTTGGCCCCAACTTGGTCCAACCCACTACTGTGTCACATCCTTCCTCCAGTTTGCCATTCATGGCTAGCCTCAACCTACCTGACCTGGACAGATTGACCAACGACCCTATTCGACACGACCCTACGTGGCCTCATATGCCTACCAAGCTCCCCTCTGACATCCCTAAGTTCGAGGGCAAGGCCGGTGAGGACCCACAAAACCATATCATGTCTGTTCCCACCTATGGTGTTCCTCTAACTCCATAGTGGATGACTCTGTTCGCCTCCGTCTCTTACAGCGCACCTTCACTGGCTCTGCAGCCAAGTGGTATATCGAGCAACCTCATGGGACCCATGCCACCCTTTACTTCCCTTGCTTCGACCTTCCTGCAGTTCTTCCAGCTGCCTGTCCGCTATGACGCGGGCGTTGAGATCCTCCTATCCTGCAAACAAAATACGGCTACCCATATCACGGACCACATCCATGAGTGGCGTCGACGCCGTAGCTTATGCAAGATCAAACTAGACGACCGTATCTTCCTAGATTGGTTTCCTCAAATCCCTTCTCCCTGTTATTGCTAAGGATGTAGCATCAGAAAGACCCCAGTCTGAAGAAGAGGCCATCCTTAAGGCCCAACAGTTCGACCTCATTTACGCCCAGTCGCGGTTACCTTTATACCATTATACCTGACGCCCCTCGCGGCAAGTCCTCCCAGCATGATGCACCGGGGGCATCCCACGCTGCAGACGGTATCATTGGCCGTGTTTCTTCGCATCCCCAACCATTTTATATTACACGTCCTTCCCCTGGCCTCGACTTTTCGCGGGCTACCTCACAGTCTGGAGCAACCAACTCGTATGCTCCCATGACACATCACCATCACCATGGACCCTCATGTCCTCCTCAGTGTTTCGGTCATGCGACTCCCGCTTATGCCCCCCCAGTCGCACCTCCGCCTTACTACCATTAGCAGGCTGCCCCCAGCTCCTGCGCCTTCACAAGCCCAACCCGCTTATTATCCGCCACAGGCAGCCCCTGCGGAAAACCCACAACTCGCTCCGCAGCCATATCAGCAACCCCCTCAAGTTGCTGCACCTGCTCGGCCTCAACCTACATATCATCCCCCGCAGCCTGCTCCCGCACCTGCGCAACCTCAAAATCCCCTGCTGCCCAAGGGCAAGTTTACGCCCAACAAAACCCGCAGCAAAACCAGAACAACTCACGTAACCAGGGCCAACAGAACTGCGGCAAAGGCCGTAATCGTGGGAACAACCAACCTGCAGACCAAGCTGGGTCAACCGGCTAATCCCCCCGACAACAACAATGCGGCCCCCGCTAATCAAAAACCCTGATCGCCCGCACCAAGCAGGCTAAAAACCCCAATTTGCGAACGAACCACCCTTGTTCTATTTGCGGGGTCTATGGACACTACACGCATGCTTTCCCACACTTAGAGTGAGCTCGGCAACTCTGGGTTGACGATGCCCACCGCCAAGGGAAAGCAGCTCCTCAGACGCCCTCCTAACCCCCCGCAACCTCAGCAGCCACCTTTGGTGCTGCAAAACCCATTACCGACCCAAGGCGTCGTGAACACTCAGCCCGTTGGCTCCCCCTCAAGCCAATGTGCAACCCCAACAGCAAATCACGTACGCTGCTCCTGATCAACCCATGTTTGACTCAGGAACCCACCACTTGTTGATGATGTCATCCGCCTGACGTCAACCTTCAGACCCGTCGGAACCAATATGGCTCCACCACTGAAGCACCTCCCACTGATAAACCCACCAATGCCCATCCCACAGATCAAGCGTTACGTATTCCTCCACCTCCACTAGATGGCGCTCCCAAAGCCCCTTGTTTCCCACTTCGCCGTATCAACAATAACCCCAATGCGCGCGCTGCATCAAACTACAACATTGTAGATGACCTAGCCCAATCTCCTGCAGCCATGTCTGCGTTAGAAGTCTTGAAGAACTACCCTTCCCAGCACAAGACTTTACTCTCCGCCATTGGGGGGATTGACCCAAATGATTCGAATTTGATGGCATTTGATTTAGACCAGTCTGAACCTCGCCTGCCTTCCACCCTGGCATTCCAAGTTTCTGTTTCCATTCGGAATCTTGTCATCCATCGATGCATCATCGATGAAGGTGCCTCCACATGCGTCATGTCTACATTCGTGTGGCAGAAGTTGGGATCCCCCACTCTCCAGCAGTCCACCACTGCATTACGCACCTACGACGGTCGTTCGGCTCAGCCCCAAGGCCTCCTAGCCAATGTCCCCGTCCAGTTAGGTGGCAAAACTGTACTCATTGACATTGAGGTAATCAATTCCCAATTGGATTATAACCTTTTACTTGGCCGCAGCTACATGTATGCCATGCGGGCGGTTGCCTCTTCCATTTTTCGCACCATGATGTTCCCCCATGAGGGACGCATGGTTAAGGTTGACCAGCTCACCTACTATGATCCCAGTGCTCCCGCGGCACCTGAAAATGTTCTCCCCATGGTTGAACAACCTGTTTCTCGTGCCACCACCTCGTTTGTTTCCTCTGCGGGGCCTGGAGTCTACTCAGACGCGCCGATGACTTCCACCTTTCAATCTATTCCGCCTCCATCAGCCCACACGGAAGTGTCTGACTTATGTACCTTATCCCACGATAACCAACCACCTAATAATCAACCACCCTTGTTTCCAAAACCACCATTGGTACCTAGCCACATTGGTGTTACACCTATCCATACGATCCCCTTCCTAGTCCCTCCATCGGGAGTCGTAAGCGCCCCGGTCATGGCTACCCTTAGCCTCCCTGGGTTAACTTTGGGATTACCCGTATGGTACCTTTCGCCTCCCGTTCGCCCGCCGACACCAGACGTCGTCCTCCAACCGGTGCAACCCATGGCTACTACCACTCAGCCACCTCCTGGTGTCTCTAACCCTTCGTCCTCCACGACTCCCCCTCCTACTCCCAAACCCACTGGGGGCAGAGGTCCACAACCTTACACTGCCGTACCACCTCCCAAGACAGTCAAAAACCCTCCAATGTTTCGTGCTCCTCCCAAATGCTCGCTGTGTGACAAGTTGGGCCATGCAACCCACCAATGCCCACAATTACCAGCATTGCAAAAGCACATGCAGATGCTCGACGATGACCCCAACATCCCAACTGTCGAACTAAACCCCACTCCCAAGCCTAAATATAAGTCCATACGTACCAACCAACCCTGCGCCATATGTGATATTTACGGGAATTACTCCCATCATTGTCCCGATCTCCCGGATTACAGAGCGGTTCTCTATGAGATGAACAATCTGGATCTTGAGACGGCACCACCCACCATTGAGGAGATCTACCCCCCGGTCTCTTCCCCTTCTGAAGAGGTTAATACCATCTATATGATCTCTTCAACCACTACCCCCTCATCAACCGATTTGACGACGCCAACTTTCCGTACTGATGAGGAGATTCTTGAGGCCCTTACTGCCCTGGATTATCCCTGGGATGACATGCACCACCGTTCCTATTTCATCCCAGAGGAATCCTCCTCTAGCACAGCTACCCAATTCACGGTTAAGTCCAAAGACTTCCTTCCCACCAAGGTTGACTGGTTCAAGGACCCTATTCCTGCTCCAGATGCCTTTGAGGAGGGTAACATGGCCAACATTTCACCCGTCATTCACATAGATATCTCTGACCCCCCTGGCGTCAATGAATGCATTGCCTTAGGAGCCTCCTGCAGTGGACAAGAGATTGAGGAATACCGAAAACTCTTCCGAGAATTCCGTGATGTCTTTGCCTGGTCCTATACCGAAATGCCCGGTCTTGACCCCGCCATTATAGAGCACCACATTGACACATGGCCTGATGTACCCCCCATCCATCAGAAATAGCGTCCTATTCCTCCCTCAAAGTTCCCAGGATGTGCCCCTGAACTCATCACTTTAGGAGCCTCCTGCAGCGAGCAGGAGATTGAGGACTACAAACAACTCTTCCAAGAGTTCCATGATATCTTCACCTCCCCCCTCGAGCAGCGTTTGCTGCAACTCGAACAAGCTGATGAAGACCGTCGTGCCACTCTTCAGAACATCGAAGCTGCCAAAAATTGCTCCAAAGCCGGTTATGATAAACATGTTCACCCTCGAACTTTCCACGAAGGGGACCTTGTCCTCGCATATTACCAAGCCCACGACAAAACCGGTAAAGGGAAGTTTGAATCCATGTGGCAAGGCCCTTACATTGTACAGACCTGCCTCGGCAAGGGGGCATACATCTTAGCCGACTCTGAAGGCCATCCTTTGCGCAACCCCCATAATGGGTTGTATCTTAAGCGTTTTTACCCATAAATGACACCGCGACCTCGTTGGTCCGCATTGTACAGTTTGCTATCTTTTTGTTTTTCACTTTTTTACCATCATCTTACATTCATCGTTTCTGCATGATTATAGATGGACCATCTTCCACCTTGTTACACTAGCTTCGCTGATGGCACAAGCCGCTGGTCTCCCAACCTGGCTTCTGCCGCATGGGTCTTGTACTCCCCTTCCAACGAGATGATTCACCTTGACGAAATATGTATAGGCGCTGCTACCAATAACCAGGCGGAGTATGATGCTGTGACCGGTCTCTTGACTGCCGCCCTCCAAATGGGCATATGTCACCTTCATGTGTTCCTCGACTCCCAGCTACTTGTCTCCCAGCTCAACAACTGCTACCAGGTGCGTGATCCCTGCCTTTTTAGAAAATTCCTGCGCGCAAAACACCTCAGCCGACAGTTTGAATCCATCACATTCACACATGTCCCCAGAGCCCAAAATAGTGTCACAGACCAAATGGCCAACAACATCCTAGATTGGCATATCAATCACCCCATGTAACATCATGCATCATCATCCCATAGCATCTCATAAAAATATATAAAAACCCAAAAAGATTGCATCATATCCACATTTGCATCCATGTACATACACCACATTCATATCCATAGGGGCATCCACGTGCCTAAACATACATATATCATGTCACATCACATAAAATACACAAGGGGCATCCACGTGCCTAACATCCTAACCTACTTGCATCCACGTGCAATGTAAGCATATCACAACTCATAAAGCGCATCCACGTGCGTACAAATAAAACAACATCATACAAAAAGGTGCATCCACGTGCATATATATATATCAAAAAAAAAATATATACATGTTCAGTGCTATACATGTCCTGAGTACCCCTGTACTCAGCTATACAAAAAATGGCTATACATCCCTAACAGCCTCATCAACATACATGCCGTAGCTACAAAACTCGGGGGGACTCCCCTGCACTCCCTAATGGGAGTCGTATCCTGCATCACTGCCTACATCGGCTGCCTCTGAGTCCTCCCCTCGCTCCTCCTCCGGCAAATCCTCATCTCCTCCGGCCTCCTCTGCCCGTACCCGGTCCACCAAGATCGCCACCCGGATCGCGATGGACCTGAACTCTCAGGGTGCCCTCATGCAATCCTGCACTACATCAGGATCGACATCCCGCCATCCCTCATCGGTCACCCCTATCAACAACCGATCTAGTAGGGCCCGCACCGACTCCAGTGTCCCCTCTGCATCACGGCGACGGACCTCACCTCGCCCAGGCAGAGCTGGGACGGCCACAATACCCCTCCGTGCCACATGTCCTGGAGGTGGCCTCGGACCCACATCTGCAAGATCACCCATATGTCAGTCACAGTATATCACTCTATTATCATATAAATAAAACTTGACATACATAACATACAAGTAAACACACATACGTACCGTCGGGACCCCATGCCTGTCCTGGTGCTCGTGGCGCCTCCGGATCTCCCGTGAAGTCCATGTCCCGATACGGGAAGTCGTCCAGTGTCAATGGTATCTGGAGCCACTGTAGGTACAACTCCTGCGTAAAGTACCTGCCCACGTCGCCTCCACCATGGCGGTGCATCATCTCTCCCCACCGCACCATCCGCGGCTCCCTCATACCTCCTGCCCTGATCGGCACCCGTGGCCGCAGTGTGGGTACCCTCTCCATAAAGAAGGCACACAAGAAGGAACCAAAACAAAACCCCTTGCCAGCTTCCTTCGCTGCCGTCAGCTGCCACTGAACGCAGGTCAGGAACATCTGGCCCCACGCGTAGTATACCCCATCCAGTACACGCTCTATCATCTGCATCTGACCCCCAGACACCTTCTCAGGTGACTGGGACCCCAATACCCGGACCACACATGCTGCCATGGCCCGCACTGCTAGCTCCTGTAGGTCCCTCACCAGGAGTGCATTCCTATGCACCCTCGCTTTAGGACCATAGTATCTCTCCAACATGTCCTCCATGTCGACGTCCGTGGCAACCCGCAGCTGTGTGTCTGCTACCCTGCCTAGACAGGGCAACCCCGTCAGAAAGTATACATCGGTCAGGGTGAGGTCCACCCTCTCACCCTGTACCCGGAAAGCCTGTATATCCGGCTCCCACAAGCTGATCAGCCAGTTCAGCAGCAATGCTGCTGACTGTATCATGGGTATCTGTGCGAACTTCAGTAGTCCGCACAGTCCCAGCATAGATCGCACATGGCGCTCCCCTCAGATCACAGCCATGATCTCATCAGGGATCTCCCGCTCTCTCCAGAGCACCTGCGGCATCCTGTCAATCACACAAAATAAACTCATCAGACTCATGTCAACTAAATAAGTACTTTTCCCTCTCTCGGAAGACCCTCTTAGCTCGACCCAAAACCGCGGCTTTCGGGCTTCCTGCTGCGGTTTCCAACCGCGGCTGTCAGGCCTAAGGTCGCGGTTCTTAACCGCGCCTGTCAGCCCTAACCCCATGGTTTGGAACCGCGTGTTCCTCCTTGGAACTCGCGGTACTCGACCGCGTATCCATCAAAGAAACACGTGGTCTCCAACCACGTGGTTCACCCCGAAACTCGCGAGCGCCAACCGCGGTTTCGACGCCCTAACCCGCGGTCCACCCCACGTGGACCGTACAAATAAGCCCTGGGACCCACTACCCAACCCCCGACCATAAAAAACATGTAGGTATGAGTTTGACGGAATACCTGTATCTCCCGGATCTGAAATTGGCCAGTCAGATCGTCCAAAAATGCAACCTAAGCTCTGGTCCACTCTGATCACAAGTCAAAGTCAAAACGTACAACTGACACATGTCATGTTGGACCCACCACTATTTATAGTCAGTTGACTTTTTCTTGTTTTGGCCATTCTGACCCCATACGGAGTCCGTTTTACGAACCGTTTCCAACACTGGAATCAGCACGACGAGACCGTCATGATGGTCACCTCGTTACATCATTTTTACCCCGTCATTTTTTGCCCATTTTTTTAGATGCCACTAGTCACCTCGGTTTGCGGACCACATCGGTCGTTCTTCGTTTTTCACATGTTTTATATCATCAGATTCATTTTTCCGAGCCGGTGATGATGCTTGAGATCATTTCTCGCTCTCACCCCTGATTTTTTGGGTATTTTTCCAAAACGCCCTCGTCGCCTCGGTGTGCGTGCCACATCGGCCGTTACCCATTTTTGACATCCTTTATCTCGTCGGATTCATTTTTCCGAGCTCGCGATGATGCTTGAGATCATTTCTCGCTCTCACTTGGTACAATTTCAACATTGTGTCCCGACACCTTGCTGCCTCGGTTTGCGCGTCACATCGATCGCTATCGGATTGTTCCACATTTTTACATCAGCCATTCACTCCTGTCATACTGCAAATGTTTCGTTATTTTGCCACCATTTCATCTCCCCTGCAAGGAGGCCCACCAGTGTTCCCCCCTTACCCTCGTTCTTGGTCATCATTATTGATCCTTGATTGAACACTTCCTCCTTGCCTAGCCATTCCTTTTGTTCGGTATAATTTTATCCCTTTTTCGGGCCGGATAAGTCCTTTACGAAAAAGGCACTTAGGGAGTTTCCGTTAAGCTCTTTTCTGACTCCTAAAAGAATGAAAAGATTGCCGAGCAATCTTGCTTCCTTTCATGCTCGTTAAAGTACCTGAAAGGGCGTCTATCTGGTATAAGTTTAACCCTTTTCCGGACCTGGTAGACTAATTACGAAAAAGGAATACTCTAGTCACACTGGCTAGAAGAGTTCTTCATTGCATCCTTTTATGCTTCTTTGGGCCTTGGAGACTAAATCTACGAAAAAAGAACCCCCTGGAGTCTTCTTACTTGCTTTCAGACTCTCTAAAATTGAAAGCAACCATGAGCATGAACTGTCCTGGGCTCGTAAAATCCACACAACAGTACCATTCCATTACTTCAGAGTCTTCTTATCGCTTTCAGACTCCTTAAAATTGAAAGCAACCACGAGCATGAACTGTCCTGGGCTCGTAAAATCCACACGACAGTATCATTTTACACACACTTCTTCTAGTTCCTTAACCCATGAAGAAGTACCCTCCCGTGCCTCCTGGCACTATGATCGATCATCTCGGCAGCATCCCCAATCAGGTCGCCTTTGTTCAGAGTATTCTGCAGTCTCCTGCCATTTTACCCCAGCTTGAGTCTCCCTCAACCCAGTAACCTTCCCAGATCCAATACAACTATGATCCCTTTCCCCTCAGTCAGTTTCATATGCTGCCAGATCATCCCCATTATCATACTCTGAACAAAGGAAGTTTGAGTTCACCCACTCTACTTGCCCAGTTGTCCCCCCACAGTTTTGTCAGTCCTGCCATCAGTACTATCACATTTTGGTCCTGTACCTCGTGCTCCTGTCAAGGAAACATCATTGCCTTGATAGTTGCAGGTCTCCCTCTGTCGACGACAGCTCCTCTATTCCAGAGGATAGGCCCAGAGGTCCCTACGCCTTGGACTTATCACCATATGTGGTAGGTGCCTACGGACCAGTCTGAGAGGAGTCATCATTGTCTCTCCGAGTGGTTGTTTCTCACATGCTCGAATTCAGCACCTTGATCACATCGTCGAGAATCGCGTAGGGTTACATCCTTTACATTATGTGTCGAAGACCTCGGATTTCCCCCGACTCTAGCACATTGGTGAGTCACTTCGGAACGACCAGTTATATGTTCCTGTGGATATCCGGGCTGCGTTGGCGATTGTATTCGGAAGCCATCCAGTTCTATGCTTCCTTGAGTACCCAGGTTTATTCCAGTTCAGTGTACCATCGAGGTTGTTGCTCCCAGTCACTATGATCCAGCAACTCATCAGTTCCTTTGGTACCACATTCAGCAGCACTGTTGATATTCCAGTGCACCAGTTCTTCAGATTACACATGGTCTGCCCAGCAGTATGTCCCAGTGTTGTGTCCCCTCTGGACTCTTCTGATGTACACAGTGGTTTTCTATGTATCTTACAGGTCCCCCTTTTTTCGGGCCTCACAGTTCTGTTTATGTATCTTGATACGAGCATGGGTATGCCCGCCTCGTCCATATATTGAGATTATTCCTCATTCAGTTTTTGAGGTCATGTATATTTCAGGTCCCCATTTTTTGGACCCCATTGTTATTATTATGTTATATCCTGATACGAGCATGGGAATGCCCGCCTCGTCCATATGATCAGATGATTCCTCATCCATTATTGAGGTTATGTACTTTCAGTTCTTGCAGTTGTTCGGGATCGTTGTTCTGGGCTTCAGTTTGTTTCTTCTCTTCTCTCCACTTCCCAGGAAAACCATTCATGACTTATGATGTCCATCGGCCATACGATGAGCTCCTGCCCTCGTACATCAAGGGGCAATCTGTTAACACCCAAAAAGTGTTCACTACTTCATCTACCGCATTATATGGCTCATTTGTCCATTTTCCTACCATATTTCCCTTAAAATCCCAAAAAATCTCATTAAAAAGCCTCCAAAAGGCCACAAAACCATCAAAATAGCCTCAAAAAGGCTAAAAAACTCCCTTTTCCTCCAAAAATAGCAAAAATCCCCTAAAAAGGGAATAAAAAATATAAAATAATGAGGAAAAGGAGGAAAAAACCCTATACAACTACCCTAAACCATGTGTTTCCCAAAACCATGGGTCAGCACTCCACCACCAAAAAACTATAAATAAGTGATGGAGATCCCTTATTCCATATCCACAATCAAGTATACCCTTACTCTGCCAAAATCTCTCTCGAAACCCTAGTTCACCATTGAACTACTTTCACCTTGAGAGCCTCTTTTGGCCCATCCCCACCATTGGAGAAAGAGAAGGAGCACATTGGAGCTTGGAGCAACCCTCTTGGACATTGCAAGGGCTTCATCAACCTCCACATTGGAGGTAATATCAATACAAAACCATTATTTAAATTTGTTGTTTATTTTTCATGCACATGTTTTAGAGTAGTTTTTATTTCTGTTTTAGCTTAATTATTTACATTTACTGAACTGCTACTAAGGAGTCCATTCTCCTTAGTAGGTGCTCATTTGCACAAGCTAGGGGTAAAACCCTAGCTACAGTACATTATGGAGCCTCCTTTAAGTTTTTCAGGCTCTCTAAATATGAAAAACTACCGAGTTTTCCTTCCTTGGACTTGTTAAAATTTTAACATCGAAGGACCCACTTTGGGACGAACCCCTCCTTTCTCAGGTTCGTAAAACATGTGAGATTGGACTCATCTATGAGATGAGCTACACCGAGCATCTGTTATCCTCTTCAAGCTTGAAAAACAACAAAGAGGTACTCGTCTATCATGTCGGGGGAATATGGGGGGATAAGTCAAGTTTATTTATGGAAGCTTGTCAGTCGTTACCTTTGAACATGGCATGTGTCCGTCTCTTGTCTATATTGGGTATCCATTTTTCACTGAGTTATGGTCATCATCATGAGTCATCTCCCTGGCCACGAGCCTACTCGTTCGGTGTCTATCCTCTGTTGTCAATAATCCCTGCTGCCAAGTCCTATTACATGCTGTTACATGTTCAAAGGGTTGCATTGTTCAGAGTCGTTCATTGTGTCAAGCCTCTGTTGTGTCAGTACATACTCCATTGTTCATCATATTATCGTTCATGTCGATTTCGTGTCGATGATGTGGGATTCATTATGGCCCACCTTCGACGAGTCTATTCCCGTTGACACCAAATCACTATCCAGGAATTGGACTTAGAGATCAACCATTAGTACCTTGGTACCTGCATGCCTCAATGGCAGGTTTCCTCGTGTTCGACAGTAGGTTCACATCATTGACCTCTGATCAAACGATCTCTCGAATGCTCGACATCAACTCATCTATTCACATTTCGTTGAGATGTACTTCAGATACCTTGGGGATCATCCTCATCATTGGTGATTTCCCTCGCATTTGTTAATGGTTCACATCATTGACCGGTGATCAAATGGTTTCTGCCATGTTCGACTTCAACACCTTGTAATCACATGGCTAGATTCGTATCTTTTGGGATCGGGTAGAAGACCCTGGGCGCACCGCTATATTTTGATTGCGTCCAGGTTGCGATGGAGATGTCCTTTGTATTGTCACACAGATCCACTTATTGTATTGGTCGTGGCTGTGTCATTATTGTCTCATGGATCTACGCTTGTTCATAGTAGCCATGGTCTGTCCACAGTCTATATCATCTTAGTACTCATGGATCTGCAATGTATTGGTCGGAAGCCATGCTTTGAGTCATTTGTTTCCGAGCATGGGGATGCCTGCCTTGGTGGTATATCTAACACTTTGTTTCTGTTTCAGCTCCTTGTCGCTCTCCTCGATGCTATCTCTGCACACTATATTCGTAAAGTCTTTCGGCCATCAGTTCCTTCTGACCTCACACTTTAGGGGGCATCTGTTATACCTCCATTTTCCATAGTGTCGCATCTCCACCAAAAAACGAGTTGACGACACTTCCCCTACTGTTTTAAACCATCCAGAAGAGACAGATGATGTGTAATCCTTGAAGGGAAATTCACCCTGACAAGTTTTAACCCAGCTGAGACTTTATTTACCCACACTACCGCGCCTTGCTCAGTTATAGGTGCGCGGTAGTCCACACTACCGTGCTATGCTTTTTCCCTGGCACGCGGTACTACCGCGTTATGCTCAGACCACAGGGCGCGGTACTCTTTTTATAGTCTTTTTTCCATGGCCTGTGGGATTTTGGATTTTCGAAGATAGTGGAAGATTGGGGTCCCCGATTCGATTCCCAACTCATTCTCTGTGATTAGAAACCCTGATCCACTTATCTCTCCCTAGATCCACCCATCTCTCTTGTTGGTTAACCCTACCATACACTATAAAAGAGAGGCATTCCATGGGGAAAGGGGAGGACTCTTAAAGTACCAAACTTATGATCTTGCAGCATTGTGGAGATAGCTAGAGGAGAAGGCACTTGGAGCTAGAAGATTGGCTTGGACATCAAGCAACTTTTGTAAGCATTCTTCAAGTTGTAATAAGATAACTTGTCTTGTCTTTCCCATTTCATGTGTATTGTGCAAGTCTTTAACATGAAATGTATCTAATCTGGATTTGAATCTAATCTTTACATTCAAGGTATTTGGAAGCTTGTATGTTTGTTCTTTGGTTGATCTTAACAGGTTCTACATTGGAGCTTTGGATCAAGAGTTAGAAGCGGGACAAACGTCAGTTTCAAAGGTGTGTCTTATCTCTCATTGTTTCTGAATACATTTAATCTTGCTGTAAAGGTTAGTTCAGGAATTTCAAGGTAGCATTTGTTTTGACTTGTTTCTTGCTTTAGAGTTAGTTGAAAATCTACTTTAAAGTTAAGAGAGTTTTGACTTATCCGTAGGGAAAAATTCTACATAATACCTGGATCCCCCTAACTATGTTGCCTCGGTGAACATGATATCCTCCATGATTCCATGTTTTTCCAACTTTACCGATCAATGGCTCGTGCCCGATGAGGCCACCATGCATTTGATTGGAGATAATATGCCTCTCTCAATGACTGAAGCTACTTATGAGGCTATCCATTATGGATATTATGAGCACGGATGAACCTCTGTGGGAAGACCTTCATCACCGATCATCTGTCCTACCCTCATTAGATTCTGTAGAGAATGCCATCCCTACCATTTTTACATTGGATGTTTATCCTTGCCCCCAGTCACCGATCCTCACTTGTGATACGGTTACAAAAGGAAACATGGAAAACATCATGCCCACTATCCCGATTGACATCTTGGTTACACCCGGCATTGTGGAACATATCCACATTGGTTAGACTTTCTCTCTTGAGGAGCTCACCAAATTCACGGCCTTATTTAAACAATTTCGCTACGTCTTCGCATGGAACTATGAGGAAATTCCCGGGATTGATCCTACTATTGTTTCACATGAGATCAAAACTTATCCCGACACTAAGCCTGTCTGCCAAAAATTATGACCAGTACACCCTCGAAAAACTACGACAATTAAAGCTGAGATTGAAAAGCTCTTGAAGGCCAACTTTATCTATCATGTTCCTTTAACAGAATGGGTCTCCATTGTCGTCCTCATGGCCAAGAAGCAGGGTACTATTAAGGCCTGTGTCGACTATAGGGATTTGAACAAGGCTTGTCCTAAGGACAATTATCCTTCTCCCTTCATCGATCAGATCATCAACAATTGCGCCAGAGGCATCATCTTCTCATTTATGGATGGATTTTCCAAGTATAATCAAATAGATATCCACCCAGCCAACCAACACAAGACCAATTTCATATGCCCCTGGGGTATGTTTTCTTATCGTAAACTTCCCTTCGGTCTTAAAAATGCTGGTGCGACATTCCAGTGGGCCATGTCGTATGCTTTTCATTATGTGAAGGACTTTGTGGAGCCCTATCTTGACGATCTCCCTGCCCATTCACAGCATCGCGAGTTCCACATCGATCATCTAATGGCAGTATTCCTTAGATGCAGGCAGTATAACATTTGTCTGAATCCTCACAAGTGTATTTTCTGTGTTGAATCGGGACACCTCCTAGGTTTTATCGTTTAAAAGGATGGGATCTGCATTGATCCCTTGAAGGTGGAAGCCATTGTCGTTCTCCCACCTCCTACTGACATTACAGAACTACAAATTTTGCAAGGGAAGGAAACTTACCTACGGCATTTTGTCTACAATTTTGCTCAAAAGACACATGTCTATATGCGATTGTTGAAGAAGGATGTCACTTTCATCTAGGACAACCAAGCCCAACAATCCTTTGACAACTTAAATTCTGCCATTACTCATGCCCCTGTGCTCCAACCGCCCAATTACTATAAGGATTACATCCTTTATCTTTCTGATTCCATCAACACAATTGCCATGGTCTTGGTCCAAGAAGACAACAATGCCCAAAAACATGTGATCTATTACCTCAGTAAGGGTCTTATTGACTCTGAAACCCGTTACTCACATGTCGAGAAACTCGCTCTCGTGGCAGTCATTGCCATCCAAAATTTCCATCACTATATCCTGCTCTGCACCACCACTGTTATTTCCAACTCAAACCCCATATACCATGTCCTTACATGTCAGGTGCTTGGGGGCAAATATTCACTATGGATTGTGATACTTCAGGAATTCGATCTCCTCTTCGAGAAAGCTAAGTCAAAGAAAAACCTGGTGTTTGCGGAGCTCATTTGCGATCTTCCCCGTGTTGATATAGGAACTGAGCCCATTGACTCCCTTCCAGATGAGTCATTGTTTCTCATCAGCACGTTCGACCCATGGTATGGGGATATTACATTATATCTTGAAACCCAATGGTTCAACCCCCAATTATCTCATGACAACCGTTGTCGTATCCTCCACCATGCCAAGTATTACTTGATCATTAATGACACCTTGTATCGACATGGCATAGACTCTATCCTTCAACATTGTTTAATTCATGAGGAGGTTGAACACGTACTGAATGACGATCACTCCAAGGCTTGTAGCGGTCATCATTCCGGGATGGATACAACCCAGAAAATACTACGCATAGGATACTACTATCCTTCGATCTTCAAGGATTTTATTGAGGCTATTAAGAAGTGTCCTCCATGCCAACACTTTCAATTTAAGAAGCGCTCCCATCCAGCCCCTCTCCATCTGGTTATTTCCATCGGCCCCTTTTCTAAATGGGGCATATATTTCATGCACTGTAAGCCTACCTCGGTTGGGGGCATGGTTACGTCATAGTAGCCATCGATTACTTCACAAAATGGGTCGAGGCTATGCCTACATATAACGAGGACGGAAAAACCGTTGCACTCTTCATGTTTAACCATGTCATTGCACAATTCATAGTTCCGCAAGCCATCGTTATTGATCACAGATTCCACTTTCAAAACAAGATGGTAGATGAATTGAACGCCAGATTGGGCTTTCTTCATGAGAACTCAACCCCATATTACCCACAGTCCAATGGACAAGTAGAGGCCATAAATAAGGTCTTGAAAACCATGATTCAACACATGGTGGGTAAACACAAATCGCACTGGCACAACATGCTCTTTTCTACCCTTTGGGCATACAAGACCTTCGTTAAGACTGCCACTAGGTTCACACCCTTCCAACTAGTTTATGGATTGGAGGCAGTTTTACCGATAGAGTGCTAGTCGAACTTCTGCTACACACCACATCCGAGGAAGAACGCTTCCTTCACTTGGCTAAACTCGACAAAACCCGCCATGATGTTGCTCTTGTCAACGAAACACACAAGAAATGCATTAAGGCCGAGTACGATAAGTCATTCCAACCTATTATCTTTAACGAGGGGGATTTGGTCCTCACATATGACCATAAACATGATAACATGGGGGCAGGAAAGCTTGAGTCCATGTGGCATGGCCCATATGTTGTAAAACGTGTCTTAGAGAAGGGAGCTTACGAGCTCGAGGATTATGAACGAATATTTCTAGAGGAGCCTCGCAATGGGCTCTACCTGAAGAGATACTATTCATGAGTTTTTCACGCATTAGTACCTTGTATATACTATACATGATGTGTGTTTTGTGTGGTGTGACGCTCTTTCCCTAGGTATGGACCATATTTTCGTCCATCTTGACTCACAATTACTGGTCTCCCATCTCAACTGATTCTACGCCATCCACGACCCCATGATACTCTGCTTTTTCAGGTGATGATAGACATAGAAACATAAATAGCCCTATAAGGGAAATAGCATACCTATGAGAGAGAGAGACCGGGGAAGAGTGTCAACAATAGGAACAGTTGTGTTAGGTGTTAGGACAAACTTTAAGCACCATTAGACCTTATAATTTAGTTGGGAGACAACCAATGTCAACCACCAGTCAAGCTACAATAACCAATACTGGCCCTAACAGGGCTTAGAATACAACGTGAGACCTCAACATGCTTTAATAGTCAACAACCATAAATCCAAAGGTTAACGCTGGCCTCAATAGGCCCTAAACAAAAATATTCAATGGCATCCTGAATAGACCCAACACCAAAGTGGCAGCAGCTAACAGGATCAACATAAAATGGAGAACGGAAGCCCTAGAAGGGATAAACAAATAATCAAACAACAACAGAAGTAGGTGGACCTCTCAGAGGAGAAAGATGCAGCCCTAGAGGGCTTATAACAACAACATAAAAACTAGCTCTGGAGGGCCCAAAATTTGATGTGAAAAAAAGAGAAAATGTTCAATCAACCAGCTGCCAAATGATGCCCTAGAAGGAGGCCAAAAAAAAACAAAACCCCAAGTCCTTGGCGTCAAGCTTGGTTGAGGTTCAGCCGAAAAAATGAGAGTGGAAGAGAAATCGTGTGTATGTCTCAAATGAGAGATAGAATCACTTTAATTTATACTCACTCTAAGTTCATAACTTAGAATAAAATAATCAATTTATTTTTCTCAAATTAAAGAATATAAATTATTTTTTTAATTTCCCAAAATGAACCGTAAGTTAGGGGCTTGGGATTTTAGCTTTTAACTTTTACCTTTTTCCTTTTGACTTTTATCTTTTAACTTTTATTTTTTTATTTTTATTTTTTAATCTTTTAACTTTTAGCTTTTTAACTTTTTAATTTGTGCCTCTTACCTTTTGAGGTGAGCACCACAACCAAGAATCAAAGACCAACATAGGAATGACCAAGACAAGAGGCTTAGGGTTAGGAGGGTCATGGTTGACCATTTACAAGGTCAATCATGAGACCAAAACAACAAGAGTGACTTGAAAAACAACCGACCCAATAAGGTCAAGTACCATAAGCACAATAACTACAAGGACAAACAAGGTAGGGTGACAAGGTCTCTCTCTCTCTGTATGTGTCCACACATGTTCCATACATCTACTAAATTTTTTTTCATCACAGTACTGAAGGGATCATCCCAATGATGTGATCCTTCGGTCCTTAACTTCTTCCTGATGTCAGGTACCTTATAAAATGGCAGCCAATCCTTTGATGAGCCGACCTAGGAGAGAAGGACATCACACATCATCACCATCTTGGTATAAACAAGATCCACCTGGTACCCAGACCATGTACACACCTGTAGGATCTACTTGGTACCAGACCATGAATCTTCCTGGTCCTAGACCAGGGTGTCTCTATCTCACCTGCAATAACATTTCTAGTCCAAGACAGATAGGGGCCCTAACCACATGCTAGGGGATTTTTCCATAGCTCTCATCAGCTTGGTCCCATACCAAGAACCCCAGGAGACTATTGGGGGACCTAGTGTACCTTCTAGGGTCTTACGCTTCCTGGTTAACTGACCAGGATACCCTAGTTCCTAGACTAGGGTACCATCCGCCTAGAGAATGGGTCTTGTAGCTGCACAAAATTAACACTCCCTCTCAACAAGAGATACATTCTCACTAAACTTGTCTCAGAAGTACCCAGAATTCTTCAGGGACATGGGCTTAGTCAACACATTGGTGATCTTTCCATCTGACATAACATACTGAAGCTTGAAGGTGTTGCTCTGCACTATGTCCCAGACATAGTGAAAGTTTTCCTCGATGTGTTCTGATCCATTTTGGAATACATGATCTTCTGAGATCCTAAAACATTGGAATACAAGATATTTTGAGATCCTCAAACATCTTTGGATATCAACAATAGGCTTGATCTTAAATATCCATTCGGAAGTTACACCCGACTTCCCTTGTTTGTTGAAAATCACTTTCCACACATCACTCTCCATAACTAACTGGAGTTCCCATTTCATGTCATCTTCCCAAACCAGATGTTTGGTTTCCTCTTCATTCATGGAGTATACTGAACCAGTGATGTGTTTCAATTGAGATATCATACTAGAACAACCTTGAAGCCTCTTAGTTGGTTTCACAAAGAGATCAACTGTAGACTCCCTATGTTCATGGATTGGGCTTTATGTAACTTGCACTTCCATGCTTGTACTCTCCTCCTAAGGAGTCACATCTCTTTCCTTCAATTCTTCCAATCCATACTGCTAGGAAATAAAGAGCATAGCATGCTCCCTCTTGAAATCTGAATCCTGAGAGGGGTCATCATTTGTGAACATATTTTTATGCCAAAGTTTAGAAAGTTCTGAAACTTCAGTAACAAGACCTGAAACTTTATACAGGTTTCCTTCACGCATCCCAATCACAATGGCAGAACTGAAGTTTTCATTCTTAAGCCACATCCAAGCCATTCCTTCTTAGAAGGATACAGATACCCCCTTATCTTCTAATTCAGCGACTAAGAGAACATTCACTCTTTAGTCTAGGGACATACAATACCTATTTAACATGAATAAATGTACCCGAGTCAAGTTTAAAAGAGGTTGAACCAACTCCCTTTATTGCATAGGTACTGCCATCTCCCACTTCCACTTTTCCATGGAATTCTTTGTCCTGATAGTTTATAAGTGCTTGCTTCGATCCTGTCATTTGCTTGGTGGCTCCACTATCTATCCACCAAGATTTTGACGGGTTGGAGATGGGACTTGATAATGAAGAGACTAGATATACATATCTCCGTTCTTGTTCTTCCCTTTCAGCCTCGATGCATTTTTCTTCTTCGGTAGCAATAGTAGCATGATGCTTTCCCTTTTTCCTTCTACTATAAGGGTGCTTCTTGCACTCTCTTGCAAAGTGGCCATACTAATTGCAATTGTAACACTTGATCTTTGATATATCAAAGTGTTTACCAGGAATCTTCTTACCTTTAAACTTGTGCTGGAAATACTTCCTTTTTCTAGTGGAGAGTGCATTTTCTGTGGGGGGGTCCAAATGTGCTTTGAATCCTTCCTTCTTCTTCTAAACAATCATGCCATAATCTATTGAAGCTGGTTTGAATTTCTCTTTCGTATATTGCTGCAAGAAAGGTTTCCCAAGAAGTAGGGAGACCATGTACTGTTGTTTGCACAAGGTCATCGTCATCAAATTCAACTCCAATGGCCATGACCTTATCTTTGATCCGAGAGATCCTTGAGAAGAAGGATGCAACTGATTCCTTCTCTTCCATCTTCAAGGAATGAAGTTGTTTCTTCAAGACCCTCTTATGAGTAGGAGCCTTCTTCTCATAGAGATTTGCTAAGGAATTGAAGCATTCTTTAGCTATTCTTAGAGGAGCTATAATCGGCATCAAATTGTATTTTACTGAGTAAAAGATTGCTCTCTTTGCCTTGGCTTGTTTCTTCTTGTATGCTTCTCCTCCTTGGGTTGATGCGGGCTCTTCCAAAACCCTTGTGACCAATTCATCGAGGTCACTTTCTTCCATAATATTTAGAACCCTTGCTTTCCATGCATTGAAATTTTTGGCTCCTTCAATCCTATCTTCTGCATTGACTGAAGACGGTGCCATCCTTGAATCTTCTGTAATCAAATTTTTTAGTGCTTAAACCCTTGCCTAAGGATCTTTGTAGATTATGATAGGCTGCAAAACAGAGTTAGCTACAAAACTAGCTCTGATACCATGTTAATTTTTACAAAGTTAGGGTTTGATCAAATAAAGAACAACTTTTAAACAATAATGCAGTAGATCAAAAACGTAAATCAATCATAAAATACAACAGTACGAATTTAAAAACATAATTTGCATTTCTTTCAACTAGGGAACTACCAATAGGTCACTGTGCCAATAAATTTAAAACATAATTTTCATTTCTTTCAACTAGGGCACTACCAATAGGTCACTGTGCCAATAATCCAAAATAACCTGAAAGTAAAAATGCTAGTAAATGACAGGGTTAGAAATACTTACCCGGGGATGGGCCCTTCTCTAATGTACTCAGATCTGCTTTCAGTTTTTCCAAAAATGAATAATAGATATAGAAACATAAATATCCCTAGAAGGGAAAGAACATACCTATGAGAGAGAGAGACTGGGAAAGAGTGTCAAAAATAGGTACAGTTGTGTTAGGACAAACTTTAAGCACCAACAGACCTTCTAATTTAGTTAGGAGACAACCAATCTCAACCACCATTCAAGCTACAATAACGAATACTAGCCCTAACAGGTCTCATAATACAACGTGATACCTCAACAAGCTGTAATAATCAACAACCAGAAATACAAAGGTTAACGCTAGCCTCAATAGGCCCTAAACAAAAATATTCAATGACAACCTGAATAGGCCCAATACCAAAGTGGCAGCAACTAACAGGAGCAACAAAAAATGGAGAACAACAGCCCTAGAAGGGATAAATAAATAATCAAACAACAACAGAAGTAGACAGACGTCTCAGAGGAGAAAAACACAACCTTAGAGGGCTTATAATAACAACATAAAAACCAGCCCTGCAGGGCCCAAACTTTGAAGTGAAAAACAAAAAAAATGTTCCATCAACCAGCTGCCAAATGATGCCCTAGAAGGAGGCCGAAAAAAACCAGAACCCAAACTAAACCCCAAGTCCTTGGCGTCAAGCTTGGTTGAGGTTCAGTCGAAAAAATCAGAGTGGAAGAGAAATCGTGTGTATGTCTCAAATGAGAGATAAACTCACTTTAATGTATACTCACTCTAAGTTCATAACTTAGAATAAAATAATCAATTTAATTTTCTCAAATTAAAGAATATAAATTATTCTTTTAATTTCCCAAAATAAACCCTACGTTAGGGGCTTGGGATTTTGTCTTTTACCTTTTACCTTTTTCTTTTTGACTTTTATCTTTTAACTTTTATTTTTCTATTTTTATTTTTATTTTTTATTTTATTTTTATCTTTTATCTTTTATCTTTTTAACTTGTGCCTCTTACCTTTTGAGGTGAGCACCACAACCAAGAGTCAAAGACCAACATAGGAGTTACCAAGATAGGAGGCTTAGGGTTAGGAGGGTCATGGTTGACCATTTACAAGGTCAATCATGACACCAAAACAACAAGGGTGACTTGACAAACAACCAACCCAATAAGGTAAAGTACCATAAGCATGATAACTACAAGGACAAACAAGGTAGGGTGACAAGGTCTCTCTCTCTGTATGTGTCCACACATGTTCCATACATCTACTAAAATTTTTGTCATCACAGTACTGAAGGGATCATCCCAATGATGTGATCCTTCGTTCCTAAACTTCTTCCTGATGTCAAGTACCTTATCAAAGGATGACCAGTCCTTTGATGAGCCGACCTAGGAGAGAAGGACATCATACATCATCACCATCTTGGTCTAAACAAGATCCACCTGGTACCCAGAACAAGTACACACCTACAGGATCTACTTGTTCCCAGACCAAGAATTTTTCTGGTCCCAATCCAGGGTGTCTCTGTCTCACCTGCAGGGTCTACTTTGGTCCTTATGACCAATAATATTTCTGGTCCAAGACTAGAAAACCATAGAGACAGATAGGGTCCCTTGCGACATGCTAGGGCTTTTTTCCATGGCTCTCATCATCTTGGTCCCGAACCAAGAACCCCACGAGACTATTGGGGGCCCTAGGGTACCTTCTAGGGTCTTACTCTTTGTGGTTAATTGACCATGATCCCCTAGTTCCCAGATTAGGGTACCATCCTCCCAAGGAATGGGTCTTGCAGTTGCACAAACTTTAACAAAATTTAATCCATGGGTTATTTTTCAATGGTTTTTTCCAAAACAAGATTCACCAATTTCCATTTTTTTTCTAAATTGATTCACCCAAATTCCATGGGATAATTTGTTTTATCTCTAAAAATTTCCCAAAATTGTCCAAAAACTATATAAATTCTAAGAGAAAGAGTCTGCTGGATCCATCACAATAGATTTTTGAATCAATGTTTCAGACCAGACTAGTGTCGTCCATCACCAGGAAAGAGATGAGAAGAAAGGTGTTACGGAGAAAACTTTCTATGGCTTGGGGCAGACCACAATAGACAGCTGACTACCAGAAAATAACTCAATTCCCAATACAATGCTATATAAAAGACAATGCTAAGATAATGGAGAATGTAACCAACCTTGAACTGGACGTTCGATGTAGATCCCTGTTGAAGCTTTCAATTTATACCCTTGAACCCGCAAATTAGTCTTGACAACCAATACACGACAAGCACATATAATATATGAAAGACATTAACATCATCAATAGAAATGGTCCATGATATCATAAGTAAATGCAACCCAATGTAATATAAACAACATTCACAACATTAATGGATGAGAATATGAGTATTTATATTAACGAATAACAAGAAGTACAATGTGATACAACCTCTTGCTGGCAACCAATCTGAACCAGGAACTGGGCCTCTCCACTTGTGCCTCCACCACTTCAATCCTCCATGTAATAGAAAACTCAAACTAGGATAGGAGTTTGGTAGGTGAACATAAGGAGTTCACAAAACCAAGGATCAATGAGTGTAGACTCAAGTCGTGGCAAAAATCCACTAGAGTTATCTTGCTCTCTCTTTCTCCTGCCTTCCATATGCCATAAGAGCTCAATATATAACCTTCCAAAGGTAAGTGAAAGGACACATCGAGGCGTTTTGGGGCAAATGGAGGGCCAAAGGTCACCCTAAGACCGCTTTTTGGGAGTAAAAAGTAATTTTCTAGTGACTTTTACCATTTTATTTGACACCTACGGGCTATAGTGGAACAGCTCATGTGTACGGTGGCTAAAGTGGAACAGCTAGCGTATAGGAAGAAAAATAGGGAAAAAATGTTTATGAAGGATATAAAGTGCATCTGAGTCAGTGAAATGGATCCTAAAGGCCAAAGAGTGTTGATGCTCACAAGGTGGAAAATTACATTGTAACAGATGCCCCCTAATGTGTGAGGTCAGAGAATGGTGCTACGATGGCCGAAATACATTATAAATCTCAGAAGTGGAGTGATGGAGACACAACTGGAGAGAGTAACTCACTCATCATATTACAATAGTATCTTTGAATACATGTCGGTATAGTACAACAATCTAATACAATGGCCATGAATAGGCAGTACATCATGAATATATGTCATAAGTGGTCATAGCCATAACCATCTACAGTAAGATATGGTCTCCTGCTGAAAAGGAAACAACTAGTGCAATACTAGAGGTACAAACTGTTGATGTCTGAGAGATGATATCTCAGATGTAAAGTTGTGATCATAAGTAGCATACTGAATGCCACTATCGCCTAGGGTATTCTACACAAATCATCTACGGTGCAAGTCCCATCAAGTGAATAAAGGTGTTGAGGTCGAACCTGATGTGACATTGTCTGATTACCAGTCAATGGTGTATACCGTTAACAGACGCGAGATAACGCACCAATAATGAAAATGGGAATCTAGGCACAGAGTACAATCATCAGAGTGTGAATAGACGTGTTTAAGTCGAACACTAAGATGAATCCATCGATCAGGGGACATTGATGTATTCCCAAAACTATCGACGGCGAGAGAACCTACCACTAATGACTGCAAGCCTCAAGGTACTCAACTGAACTCTAAGTCTCAAATTCCAAAATAAATGGATTGATGTCGACGGAATGAAACTCTCTAGAACGAGGGCATTAAGGCATCCCCCATCAACCAACACGAGGTAACAGCTACACTGAAAGATTTGGAAGAACTCAGGTGAAACGGACTGACACAATAAGGATGGCCGACATGCAATAGTCAAGAGATCTGAGGAGAGGTCGAATCTGGTTTTAGGACTTCCTTTGAACAAGAGCATGAGTAGATGGATAGACTCAGGAATCATAGACTCGACATAGACTATACGATGCAGGAGGCATCAACAAAGGGCTCCATAGTGACTGGAAGCTTAACCAATCGATGGAGTAAAACTGAGAAACGAGTATAGCTCCTAAGGTCCTACTATAGTCCCGACTCATAATGTATGGAGTGGAATGAATGCTCTGTTCAAAGGCGACACAACAATTACCAACATGAAGTAGTAACCATAATCACGACCGGCCTTTTGGAATATTTGATTTTTTTATGTCTTTTTCATATTTGGAAAAGCTTGAAAAATTGCTTATAGTACAACAATTGAGGGAACGAGTGTCAAATGGCGAGCAGACTAGTCCCAGGTAGTGGACATACCTAATGATCAATGCAAGGAAGCATGTGCAGGATGTGGACACTCGGGGGGGTGTTCCCTTAGGGTAAAGAGTCATCAAACTGTGAAAGGAAAATGAAAGCTCTGTAAGGCTCGTTAGGGAAAGTGCTCAGGCACATGGCTAATAAGTGAGTAAGCGGGAGCCGGCACAAGGCTCAAGTAGCAAGTAGGCTAATGCAATGCAATCACAACTCGACATAAAAGGGGAGTCCTTTTTCGTAAATTTAGTCTCCTCACCCGAAAAACTGTAAAACAATGACAGAATAACTCTTCTAGTCACGTATGACTAGAGTATACATTTTTCGTAATTAATCCACAAAGGTCCGGAAAAGGGGTAAACTTATACATAAGTGGATGTCACTTCAAATCCTTTAATGAGTCTGAAATGACAAGTATACTCAGCAATCTTGTTTGATTTGAAAAAGTCTAACAAGGGCTTAAAAAAGACTTTATAAAAATATTTTCCGTAAAGGTTTAACGAGCCCGAAAAAGTAAGCTCGTGACCTCCGTACTGTTTTTAACGAGCTCAAAGGAGAGATGGAAGAATGCTCATAATGGGAGTAGACGAGTGTCAGGGACATGCAAGACTAGGTCCAAGCGCATGGAACAAAGCTATGCATAATGCAAGTAACATAAGCAAGATAAGGACACTCAGGGTGTCTGCAAATTCAGATGGAAAAAGGTTCAAATGCATCATAACAATGGGGAGGCCTAAACCTATATGCAAGGTTCCGAATATGCCTTCCATGACCGAAGCAAATGTCGAAAAGGACCAGTAAACAAGTATAAGTCTAGCTAAGAATCTTGTCTCCAAGAAACATAAGTACCAAGATCATCTCTAAAACGTACGTAAAGGAAAATCTGATACAGGTCACTATGGTAGAAACATTTTCAACTTCACTATTGTTAACCTTAGAAAACATGCAGGTAGAGATAACCATTGAAGGTGCCATAGTACCAATACCCGAGGGATCAAAATGATCATCTTCAAAATGAAGAGCAAAGATGAAGGATGTGAAAGAATCTGCAAGAGCAAATTCATCATCATAGGAGTTGGAAATTCTAGAAATGCAATCAAACTCTTCAGGAGCGCTGATTTGCGGATCTATAGGAGAGCTCAAAGACTCATCAAACTCAAATGTCAAACCAGGGCTGGATGAGACTGTGAATGGATCCAAATCCAAATGGGTGGAAGATTGTATTATAGGCTCATCTCATTCAATAAGACCAAGGGTGGGAACGGAATGAGATCTATGATAGGAATCCCCCCAAGGCTCTTCATTACCATACATGGACATGATAAAATATTCATTTGAAGGTAGAGTATCATCAAGGCATCCGTGTGAACAAGATGGGTTGACTGCCTATTCCGACCGTTCCTCTGCCCGGGAAGAGGAAAGATCCGACTCTGCAGTGGCTTGTTGAATATCTTGATATGAAAGCTCAGCAGCAGACAGTGGCATATCCATTCCAACATGCGTAATGTCTCCAGACATGGAACTCGTGGATGGTAAGGTCCATGGATCATCAAAATACAAAGTCTGGAACTCTACATTATTCAATGGAGGAGGTGCATTATCGGACATGGTTCCAATAAAAGAAATAGGTGCAGGGAAATCAAAATATCCCAACAATGAGGGGTACAATCCAACACCCATGTTTCCAGTTATCGACTGAGAATCTGTAACTTGGGGGACCACTGATCCCGTGGATGCTGTGGAATAAGAACTAACGAAATCTAGCTGGTCGACTATCACAATATTGCCTTCGTGTGGAAAGTAAATAACTCTAAACACAGTGGACGCGACTGATTTCATAGTGTACATCCAATTCCTACCCAAGAGAAGGTTGTAGTCGATGGGTGCATCAACCACCTCCACTTCAATAGGCACGGGTTTCCCTCCAAAGCGGACACAAAGGGAAAGGATAATCCCATGCAGCTTAAACGATCGATAGTCAAATGCAGTGAGCATGTTCATAGACTTGGATAAGGGAGGAGAGCCAAGATCTTTGCAACAAGATAAAGACATCACTGACACAGAAGCACCTTCATCAACCACCATTCTCTTGACGAAATTCTGAAGGCACTCCACATGGATTTGAAAAGCCACGTGGTAAGGTAAGCAAGGTTGAACATCAATAGTATCAAACTTGATAATGTTGGGACTTTCCCCATCCTGAACTCCTAAAGCACTCAAAAGGGTATGCCTTTGAGAAGGACACGCTTGTAAAACTTCAAGAGCCGACATCGCACATGGAGTTTGGCCCAAATCTTCTACAATAGAGTAGTTCTGGGTGGCTCAAGCATTAGGATTATGCATAGAGCGCTTGAGAACACCTTTCGGTATCCGCGGCATAGTAGAGGGCTTCTCGATATGCAAGGAGGTATCAGGAGGAGGAGGAGGAGGCTCATTCCCCATATTCAGTTGTGGTGCACCATAATTGAATTGACGAGTAGCAACACTAACCTCTGATTGGACCATATTCATGCATCCATAGCCACTAGTATCGGAGGAAGATGTTGTAGTCTCATTAGGTCCATAACCAGTAGCGGGAGCATGTGAAGCCATGTTCTGATGATGAGGAAGGGGATATTTTAACACAGTTGGGCCCTGTGCCAAGTGCTTCGATGCTCTTCGATTCGAGGACACAAGTGAGTAAGATGATCTTCCCCACAAAGATTGGAAGGGAATTTCACTTTACGCCTAGGTTTACGGTCCCCACCAACATTTCCTCCTTATCAAGGAGCGTTGGCGTTCTCTTTCAGGGGTATTGCGATTACTACCATTGTTCCCATTGTTTCCACCCTTAAGGTTGTTTCTCCCCTTCTTCTTACCACCAGGCTGCTGGTTACCCGATGGGTTCGTCGATTGCACATCGTGTACATCGGACGATGGGGTGGAAGTGGACAAGGTGTGAACCTATCTGGGAGTAGACTGGTTAAGCGACAAATTTTTCATTTTATTAGCAACCAAATCTATAGGTCGAGTACTTGTGGATCTAACAATGCCATCGGCATGTGGTCCAGGAACTGACTTGGGCTCATGTCATGTTCGCGGTGCGTCAAGAATAATGTCATACAAGATGCCAAAATGAGAATATAGTAAATCTAGCTGCTGGACTTTTAAGATGGCTTGTTCCTTAGTCATAATGCCGGACATCGAAACATCCTTAGCAATATATGGAAGCAAATGCTTGAGAAACCATTCCAACAGAAACTATGGAGGAATGTTGGCTTTCATTAACCTCTTCCGTCGACGCCACTCTTGAATGTGGTGAGAAATATGTGTGGCCTTATTCTAGCGAAAGGTAGACAAAAGTTCAGTACCAGTATCATAACGAACCAGAAACTAGAAATGATACAAGAAAACCAAAGCTATCTCATTGAAACCCCTATAAGTGCCCCTAGGAAACTCGACATACCACTTCGTGGTTGCCCCCACGAGGGTGCGTTGAAATAGTCTCAAACGAACGGAATCGTGATTCAACGAGTTGGATGAGCACCAAAGGTGAAAGGTCGTGACGTGGTCACCCGGATCCTCACCACTCTTCCCCTCAAACTTGGGAATGCCCAAAGGGAGCTTGGTATGGACCGGAGGCCAATTAGGATCATGACATGCCAGATCATTCGTGAGCTTTGAAAGATCCGAAAGATTCAGTTGAGCAAGGAACGAGAGTTGCGGCTATAAAGCTTGATTATAAACTCCCATAAAAGGTTGATTATACGGATCTAAAGGATAATATGGACCATAACCGGGACCTTGGCCATAAGGTTGATAACCTCCTCCAACCTGACCCATGTGAGGGTAAGCATGTGTATATGCATTATGGGCACCGTATTGAGGTGGGTTTTAATGAGAGCCAGCACTGAATGTATTGTAGTAAGGGTTACCACCATAATTATGGGGCATATAAGTATTACTTGTAGCGGGAACCGTGTTGTAATGACCATGGTTATAAGGTATGTTCCCACCCCCTACGTAAGCATTATTAGTAGCATGAGCAGTCGTGTGGTGACCATGAGGTATATTCCCAACCCCAACATTGGCATTACTAGTAGCAAGAGCGGTGGTGTTGTGACCATGAGTATAAGGTATATTCCCACCTCCTACATTAGCATTACTAGTAGTGGTAGCAGACAGAAAATTATTTGGTATGTGTCCACCCCCATTATTAGGAGGATTGTTAACATTAGCAAAAGTGGTCCTAGGTTGATGGGTAGAGGCATGTGTATTGAATTGTGTATGGCAAGTCGTATTGCGAACAGTGTTCCTATTAGGATGGGTAGTCCTAGGAGGCGACCGTCCTCCAACATTTGGATTTTTAGGAGGGGAATGACCAGTCCCCGCAGTATGTGTGTGAGCAGGAAATGTGGTGCCCCCAGCGAGGGTATTGGCCCCAGTGGGTGCATTATTGTCAACACCATGGCTAGCGCTAGCATGACTACCAAACATAGTGAATGGATCAACTGTGTTGTACTCAGGCATACCAAAAGAGAACGGGGTAGCGTTCATAGTGGTCGCAGGGCTTGTGTTAACATGCAAATTGGGCATCCCATGTAGGAAATTATGTGGATTCAAAGGATCGAACGGGTCATCCTTGGGTGGATCCGGACCAAACAAACCAGGTTGGGTCTCGGGTGGATCACCCCCCCATGCCTCTCTAGGAGTAGGGGTGTATGAAGTGTGTTCGACTTGACTCGATGGAGTCGTAGGGATTTCTCTTGTGCCTGAATGTGCAGTCATGAAGTCGGTACGATACATTTCGTAAGAATCTGAAGACTCGGAGGGGGGCTTTCGGCATCCCCTACTAATATGGCGTGTAACCTTGGCGGCCGGTAAACCAGCCAACCGACAAGATCGGCAAAGAGCGGGACCTTGCGCCAAGATATCTCCGAAGAGACTATAAAATCAGAGCATCCCTTAACGACCAAACTATCGATAAAAAATAGAAAATCAAGAGCACACACCTAGAGAAACTACAGCCAAATGCACACAAACAGAGTGGCTAAATGAGCTCCCGACACTACAGCCGATATGTCTCTCCTAGGAGAGGCTTGAGACTCCCAAACTATAGCCGAAGGTAACAGAATCAGTTATAAAGGTTCCTAGGCTTCACTGCGTGCATAGGGTCAAGTCCCTATACAACGAAAACTGTGTTGTCCAACCCCTATCTGACTGAGGATACGTACAGCATAACGACTACAAGCACCCTATGCGATACTTAGGTAAGGAAACTATGGTCACCGCAATATAACCAATGCTCAGGGGGATAGTCGTAGGTGGGATCCGTCATATGGGCGGGGTAGCTAAGCCCGAAGCACAAGAGGATGAACCTCCGGTACCCCCAGATATGAACAAATCCTGGAAATATCTCTCATGTTCAGCCAATATTGGAGGGCTATCTCCACAACTAGCCTCCCATGACCTCGTGATTAACTCTGGTCTGAGTAGAGCTTCCTGAGAACACCGATGTATACCCTGGATTTCACCACTCCCTGGTCAGACACATAATGTTTTGTCTAGTAGTCTTGGATTGTTAACTCACAATGATCTATTCCAAGACTCTAAACCTATACTAGTTGGTGTACCCTATAAATAAAAATCTTTCTTATCAATTTTAAGATTAAGCGTTAAGTTCAGGTGGCTGTGATTACTCAGAGGATATGGTCGTGAAACTAATGATGTATATGACTCAATAGTATGCACAATCGTCAAACTCTAGACTCATCTATCCAATAAAAACAATGCCACTAGAATGAAAATCAATCCAAGGATTTCGAAATAAAAATGCAACTCTTTAATATTTTCAATGCACAAGCAGATCGTAGATGAAAGCACAAGCACTCAGATGCAAAATGCAGTACATAAAAGTAATTTTTTTTTTTTTGTATTTTCACTTATAAGCAACAAGAAAATGCAAAACTTTGTTTTTGTATTTTTCAATATAATGAAATGAAAAATGCAAGCAAAATCCCACTATTTAGTTACAGAAATGCAAAGGAGATCACTAAGACAACCTAGCAGATCCCAAACAGTAAGACTCGGCTAATGTAATGAGCTAGAAAATTCAAGGATGGGTAAAAACCAAAAAGGCTCAAAACCAAGAGAAGAGAGGAGTTCTGGTCACGAACAGGGCATAGAATAGTCCGAAATCAGGCCAATAAAGACTCAGGAACATTCAAATCCAACCCAACAACAACCAAAGGTCATATGACAACCAAATCCAAAGTTGTACGCGACTATACAAGGAAAACCAACGGGTAGACGCGAGCAATAGTGCAAACAAAGGCGGGTAGACGCGGGCAGAACTAGGCTCACCCGCGTACAGGGAAGAAAAAATGAACCAAAGAAGAGTCCAATAGCCCAGAAAAACCCAGTTTTCTATAGTGTATCCTAACAGCCAATCAATGACACAGAGCTTCGACAAACAACAACTCTAAAAAAAGGAAAAATGCCTAAAAATCCCCAAAAATGGATGCTCTCCCCAGTGTAGTCGCCATTTCTGTTACGGAGAAAACTTCCTATGGCTTGGGGAAGACCACAATAGACAACTGACTACCAGAAAATAACTCAATTCCAAATACAATGCTATATAAAAGACAATGCTAAGACAATGGAGAATGTAACCAACCTTGAACCGGGCGTTTGATGTAGATCCCCGTTGAAGCTTTCAATTTATGCACTTGAACCTACAAATTAGTCTTGACAGCCAATACACGACAAGTGCATATAATATAAGAAAGACATTAACATCATCAATAGCAATGGTCCATGATATCATAAGTAAATGCAACCCAATGTAATATAAACAACATTGACAGCATTAATGGATGAGAATATGAGTATTTCTATTAATGAATAACAAGAAGTACAATGTGGTACAACCTCTTGCCGGCAACCAATCTGAACCAAGAACTGGGTCTTTCCACTTGTTCCTCTACCACTTCAATCCTCCATGTAATGGCAAACTCAAACTAGGATAGGAGTTTGGTAGGTGAACATAAGGAGTTCACAACAACAAGGATCAATGAGTGTAGACTCAAGTCATGGCAAAAATCCACTAGCGTTCTCTTGCTCTCTCTTTTTCCTCCCTTCCATATGTCATAAGAAATAAATAGATAACCTTCCAGAGGTAAGTGAAAGGACACATCGAGGCGTTTCGGGGAAAATGGAGGGCCAAAGGTCATCCTAAGACTGCTTTTTTGGAGTAAAAAGTAATTTTCTAGTGACTTTTACCATTTTATTTGGCACCCGCGGGCTATAGTGGAACAATTCGTGTGTACGCTGGCTAAAGTGGAACAACTAGCGTACAAAAAGAAAAATAGGGAAAAAGTGTTTCTGAAGGATATAAAGTGCATCTGAGTCAGTGAAATGGATCCTGAAGGCCAAAGAGTATTGATGCTCACAAGGTGGAAAATTACATTGTAAAAAAAGGATAAGGAATTTATGATCAAGTAGGTTAGCCTTAAATAGATAAATGAATGACCATAAAACTCTAAAAATTTAACGTTAAACAAAAAAGAAAGAAGACAGACCCATGGAAAAACAATAAAAATATATAAAAAGTTGTAATTTGAAAAAAGTAAATGATAAAATTCTAATAAAATTATTGAAGGAAGAATAATAATATAATAAGAGAATTCAGATTAGGGTTAAAAAAGAACCTTAAAAAGTAAATAGGAGAGAAAAAACTAAATATAATGAATTTTAAAGATTTAAATTATTAAATTGGGAGAGGAAGGGAAAACAAATATAAAGAAAAAGAGTAAATATTATATAATAGTTGTAAAAGTAGAAAATGTAAAAGGAAATAAAATAAAATTATGTTTAGAAAAATAATATAAAATAGTTTAACAAGTGAATCAAATAAGAAAAAGGTTCAAGAAGTTTAGAGAGAAAGGAGATGAAAGAAAAGTGAGAACAATAAAATGATATAGAAAATAATTAAAAAAGTATTAGGGTAGAATACAAATACAAATAATAACTGGGATAATAAAAACGTAAAGGAATAGGATCAATGAAGGAATCAGTTAAAAAGGAAATAACGAGAAGAAGAAAAGGAAGGGGAATAATGCAACCCTAGAATTATGTTGAGATAAGATATATTAAAACTAAAACTATTATAGAAATGGAGAAAGAACAAGGAAGGAGGGAAACCTAAAGGAGGGTTTAACTATGGTCATTAACGAAAGGAATACTGGTTGTAAGCATTGACGTTTAGTTGGAATTGATCTTCTAATCATTGTCTAGGTTAAGGTTGTTGGGGTGCTTCACTATTTCAATGGATTTCTTGAATTTTCTATTAAAGAAATGATCCTCGATGGAAATAATCTTGGCATATTCAAGGTAGATATGATGTTTTGTCATTTTTGCATGCTCAATGAGAGCAAAAGACCGAGAACAATTTTGCTTAATATCAACATCATGTTCATGAAACCTCATTCAAATTTCTTAGAAGTTTGAATATTTTTTTAAAATTTGCCAAACATTTTATGGTTTCAAATTTAAGAATTAATAAGATTCTTTAAGGTTTCTACACTTTAATAAAATTATTGTTCCTTAAAAAATTTCCCGTTTCCTATAAATTGTGAATGGAGAAGAGAAAATTTTAGCTTTCCTATTTTGGAGAAATATTCATACCTCTCAGTTGTTTTTTTGTAAACCTCCAGTAGTAGGAACTTGTTTAATACAAACTTCAACATTTAAACTAAGATTCAAAATTTAACCCATAAGATTGTATATAAGTGTAATCTTTTAGGAAAATCCAATTAACCTCCCTTTTAAGAAATTCCTTACCCTCAATAAATTTTCTCTAAAATCCCATTTTAGCAAGGTACTAATTTACACTACACAATTAAAGGTACCAAATTGTACTAGGTCTTTGTCCTACTTAGGCTATTAAAGGAAATAATATATCCCCAGTCATAATTACATGATGAGCTGATTACATTATTGGTCATGGGAAATATTACCTTCTTTGAAATCATAAAAGAGAAAAATAGATATAAGAACAACCAAACGACAAGAACTTTGGAACAAACACAAAATTGGGCTAATGATTAAGGATTAATCTTAGAGAAAGAGTGAATAATCAATCATAAATCTCAATTATCAACCATATGACAATTTGCAACTTATTCATAGGATTAGAACTACTTAGTTTTGTCCCAAAATGGATTGGAAATATTTTGTAATCCAAAATTTGTAAATTAAATTTAGGCAAAGTTTGAAATCACTAATCCACTTGAAGAGAAAACACCAAGAGGCCTCAAGAAGGTGAAACAAATCACCTTGATGGTTGATCTTACAAGGTAGATCTATAACAAACCACGATAAACTCTTTGCTTCCAAGGCCTTTCAAAAGAAGGGTATTTGCTTTAGTCCCCATCCCCAATTCCTTGTTTGTAGATTATGTCCCACCTGTAGAGGGGTGGACCATGTTCTTCCTTATTTCCATACCAAAGGTAAGTAGTACATATCTTCTATATTTGATTTAATGCTAACTTAGGGATTAGAGGCAAGGACATCTAAAATATCATAATTTCCTTGAATTACACTCTTGATGAGTGTGAGATTTCCTACCATGGAAATCCATCCATGCTACCATATTCCCAGTCTTTTCCTAATCTTGTATGTGAGCCAAGTCCAATCTTGGATTTTATAATCATTTTCCTTTAATAAAAAGCTAGTAACTGAAGTGAAGAGCTTGATGATTCTGTCTAGGCACTTGGATTCTGAAATGGAGGCATTCGTGAAGATAAGAATATCATCCATGAATAGTATCTGGGAAATGTAGTGGAAACTTGCAATTTTCACACCTTTAAGTTATCCAAAAGCTAGTTCATGATTTATATAATGGATGAGTGAGTCAGCTACAATGAGGAAAAGCAGTGGAGAAAGAGGGCAGCCCTAGAGGATGCCATGAGAGGGTTTGAAGAAATCTAAAGCAAGGCCATTAACAAGAGAAATATAATATATTCCTTGGTAACATTCATCTATCCAATTAATATAAGTAGGAGGGAAACCATTTTAAGCAAGAATGAGCCGCAGATATAGCCAATTGACTTTATCAAACATTTTTTCAAGATCAATATTAAGCATGAAATTCGAGTGGGATTTGAGCTTGATTGTGTGTAGGGCTTCTTGAGCTATGTTGATGGAAGCATGTATATTGAGGTTATCTAGTAATCCATACTATTCGGGAGAGATGTGAGAAAAGAGGATTGGATTAATCCTATGGCTGATAAATTTTGCAATAAATTTGTATGAGCAGTTATAAAGGGATATAGGATGATAATGATCAAAACTGGAAGGATCATCGCACTTAGGAATATTTGCAATAAACATTGAGTTTAAAGGAGGGTGGATTTTAATTTCCTAGCTAGATTCTTCCACCATAGCAGTAATATCATCATCCATGAGGTCCCAAAAGTTTTTGAAAAAGGTTGTTGTCCATATATCTGCTTCAGGGGATTTCCCTACATAAAAGGTGATCATGGTTTCATGGACTTCTTCCTTTGTAACCGATTCTTGTATAAGTTTACTTGTTCAGGAGATAGCCATCTGTCGAAGAAGGCTGATATTGCCAAAATATATCTAATTTTCTCATGTACTAGTTCCTTTAAGTGACCCTTACAATGCTCAACAACTACCTTTGAAATAGATCGAAAATCCATGCATTCCTATCCTAGGTTGTTCCCGATCTTCTAGGTTGTATTTACTTCCCTCCTTCCATTTTACTTCCTATGGAAAAACGTTGTATTGTTATCACATTTTGTGAGCCAAATTTCCCAACTCTTCATACACCATTTGGCATCCTTACAAGCCTGTAATCTTGTCTTGTATGATTCCAGTTGTTGAAGTTCTACTATAGAGTTGCAGTCCATCATGTGGGATGTAGCCGTATTTAAATTCCTTTCAAACTTTTCTTCAATAGTGAGTAATTCCAATTCATCATCTTTGAACTTGTTGTGTGACCATTCCTTGATCTTTCTCTTGATGTTGATGAGGTTCCTATGCATTTCCTCCATTTCCATTGTATCATTTTGAGAGGATAAGGGAACCCATTGTGACAAGACAATAGTGAAAAAATCCTCTTATTGCATCCAGTGAAGGTTGAACTTAAAAGGGGCCAAGGGATTTGAAGAGTTAGAAAGGATATATAGATAGTGGTGAGAGTGACTGGATCTTAGGGTGGATGATTTGTATGTTTGCAAGAAGAAGAGAAGGGAGTCTTTGATCAAAAATTGGTTGAGTCACTTAGCAATGTGGTCTGGGTATGCACAGTGATTTGTCCAAGTTGGGAAGAGGTCAAATTGTTCAATATCGACTAGTTGGTGGGTGTAGAGGAAGGATTCAAAAAACCTGAGAGAGGATCACATCGGGTAGTGGATCCCCATAATTCGTTGTTGTATATGGTAAAGTTGAGGTCTCTGCTATAGGGTAATTTTTAGGGGCGAAATTTTTCCAATCAGGTATTTTTGGGGCCTTTTTTCAAAAAATAAATTTGTTATTTGGTCATTTTTAGTCTCTAATATCGCCTATATTTACATAAAATATATATATTTTTATCATAATATTCACCAACATTTATAATTTTTAGTGGTAAATTGTAGGTTTCATATTTAATATTCGCCTACTTATCTATATATATGTTTTTTTCAATCCAAAATAATTGCCTAGAATACTATACTTAAGTATAATATTAGAATCCTTAAAAAATACCCTACGAGTATGCCAATAATCAGGTTGGGGAGAGAAATGAGGGGAGAGTGGGAAATATCCTCCCAGAACCCCTTTCTATCATGGGTCGCCCCTAGATATTAATAAATCCAAGGTAGTGTTAAGGGAAAGAGCTTTAATAGAAGAAGAGATATAGTTTGGGGTGCTTACATAAGATAGAAGGGGCCATGAGGATGTCCATCCCAGGGAAATGCCTCTCGAGTTTCCCATTGCATCCACGACAATGAAGGTCAAATCCGAAATATGCTTCTTTAGAATTTTGAGAGAGACTTTGGCAGCACACATTATTTCTTGAAGGAAGAGTATCGAAGGAGATTTTTTTGAAATGAGTCAACATAGGGCCCTTTGATTGGAGGCATACCATATGCCCCAAATACTATTTGATATAAAAATAATTTCTTCACCCCATTGGGGGCTTCTCTGCTAAGGGCCCTGAAAAGGGTTAATTGTTGTCCTTCTATAATTTCATTTTCTATTGTTTCCTATGTGCGAGAAATAAAATATTTTTTTCCCTTGGCTGTTTGAGAATGGGGAGGCATTTACATATATATCCCACTTGATTGTGAATTGGCCAATTTTGATTGTGATCTAGTAAATACCTTTTGGTCTGAGATGGAGTAGAATGAATGCTGGAAGAAGGTTGGTCCTTTTTTGTAGGCATATATTCTCTTAATGTAGATGATGAGGAATCTGAATAGATTGGTTCTTTTCTAGGTGTATTGGACTACTTTGGAGATTTATGTGTAGTAGGAACCATTTCCTCCATTACCTTTCATGGAGAATTCCTATCCATTTTGAGATATAATTCTAGTTCTGCAATATGTGTAGAGAGTTGTGAATTAAGCCTTTCAATCCTTGCATCTATGTGTGCATTTGTATTTTGAAGAGTTTCCTATTTAGAATCTACTTTGTCCAACTTTCTTTTTCCCTTGTCATCTTGAGTTGGTGATTCTATGCCATATTCGGATGGACTCATGACTGTATGCATACTGCCTATATCTTCACCATATTTGATATAGGGGAAACTGATGTTTTGGAGGCCATGAGACCGACATTGTGTGCATCTAAATGACACATTTTTGTAATCATGAATCTGCACAAAATGATTGTTACCTGAATCAATCAACACGTTGTTTGGTAACCCTAATGATATGTCCATCGATGTGGAAGTCTTGTTCTATGCTTTTATTGTTGTTCTAATATATTTCCCGAGGGTGTCCCCAATATTATAAAGGAAAGAAGGGGAGTTTCACCCACATGGCCATTGCATGAATTCGTTCAAGAATTGGATTGAAGCTAGCATGCCATTTGAAGAGCGTGAGGTCTGCAAAGCCCTAAAACCAAGGAATCTCCATGGCGATTTTCATTCTATCCTCCATTGTGTTGAAAATGAAATTTATATATCCCCTAGCAACAACATGCACTATTGGGATTTATTTGAGAACCCATTCCCAGGTTCTTATCATCCATTTTAGAAGCTCAAACTCTGTAAACCTTCTGGAGTGAAAGTGCTCGAAGAGTTCCTTTTCTGTGTATAGTAGCAACTTGCCATTTATTAAACCTGGGTCAATGACAACCTTCGTATATTCCTTTACTATTTTAATACACTATGGTCGGCACTTGTGAGGTTGTTTCCAGGGTTTGGGCAGGGGTTTCACAAGGGGAGGGGTTTGGGTCTGTGATAGAGGTGATGTGGGAAAGGGAAATTGTGATCAAGGAGAAGTGTGTGTAAAGAGTTGGTTGGGATGGATTGATGGGGGTATGGTAGTTGAGAGGATGTTAAGGAGAATAGTGAGTGTGGGTGGGGTATGAGGAGTTTTGGAGATAGAGGTGACCTATTGGCCCAATGATGAAAGGTCATGATGATACGTAGAGGGTTGAATAGGAAAGAGTATGGGATCTGAGGTAAGAAGTGTAAGGGCTTGGTCGTAGATATGAATACCTTAAGGAAAACTAGAACCCTCAACTCTGTAATTGAGCGATTCTTGGAGCGACATCATGTATATCTATCTATCTATCTATCTATCTATCTATATATATATATATATATATTGCTTACTTCCACATGATTCATGTATGGTAAATGAGGTAAACCCTCGAACTTGATTATGGATCCTGATTAAGAAATTCGAACCCATGAACTCCTCAACTTTGGGGGGAGATATCTCATGTATGAATCATGACCACTTTAAGCTAACCCTCAGAGTTAGTATCCCAATTCTATATAAGCACCATGACTTTTTGGTTGATTCTTTGTGTATGGTTTAATTATCCTTTAATTAAATTGGGTTTCAATTACTATGCAATTGTTTCATTGACCTTTTATTGGCCGATGGATAGAGCCTGTTGATTCAAGGATACCCACACTCTCTATTGAATAAGAGCATGTGTGATACTATTAAACATTATGTATTCTTCTACAACCTTGCACCCCCAACAATGCTTAGAAATATACAACCCAATTACCTTTGGTAGATTTGATTGAATGCAATATTTGGTTGAATTCCTCAATTTGTGAGTGTTGACATTGCTACTTATAACTAATGTTGAATGGATTTCAATTATAAATCACAAATTAGACATAATTAATGCCCCTTGTATATGGTATTGAAAATGTGAATGGAGTAATTATAATTTGAATATTTATTAAATGGGATTGAACTATTATAACATTATTGAGAACAATTCATCACTTGCATCTATCCTTAATTGATCTATAAACTACCATGGATATTCAAATGGAATAGTTCATCACAATAGAGCTTACAACGTTTTGCAAACTCTTAATTATGCAATGTTTATTCAAGATTCAAGATTCATTATTGTTATCTTAATCTCACAAATGCTAAACTAAAATGAATCTGAAAGGAAAATAACTAGAGAAAAATAAAAAAAATCCACATATCCACAAATAACACAATAAATACATGGGAAACACAATATGGGGAGAAACCCAACCATAAGTGAGGACTATCCCTTGTGCTTTTCTTCTCCAATACACAATGCAAATACAAAGAAAGAGGTACTCTTTGTGGAGTTACTTATGACACAATGGCTTGTATGGATACTACAAGATCTCCTACTTCCTATGATATGCTCTAATATCCACTCCCTATCTCTTAATCAACTATGAAGAAATACAATAATACCATAAGAATGGAAACCTCTTCTTCTCCTAGTGGCTCAATATTTAACAATGTCTTGATAGCCATCTAGAGTTAGTTTTAGGGTTTTTTCATTCCTTAACTCTTGATTAGGGTTAGGGTTTTGGACCCTATGTAATGTTACTGAAGTCCAAATGTGACTAGCTCCACAAGTGTTGGTAATGCGAGTTGACATGGAATCCATTCGGTACCATGGTGATCAATAGGATAGGTCAACTTGTGGGAGGCATAACTTCCTCATATGAACTCCGATTGAGGTGATCTTTCTGTCCTTGGAAAGCCACCAGAGTGTAGAATAGAATTGAGGCAATGTGAACTATGTTCCTTAATTTTTGACCCCCAAAAAATTATTTAATACCTCACATGGGCCTCAGAACGTTTTGGACCCCAAATATGCAAAGTAAGACCTTCCCTTAAAATGGGCCCTACAAACCAATTCATCCAATCTTTCCACCTAGAAAGCATCAAATAGATGAAAAATAATATATTGATCCATTTCACATCATACCTCCCCATTTTGAAAGGATTTAGGTCCCTAAAATAATTTACTAAATGAGGTAATGAAAAGTTTCCTCTACCTTCTCCTTGAGTACCATTTATCCTTACCTGGAAGTTGCCCTTTTAACCCAACTTGCTAGAGTTCATACTATCCTCATTTTGTTGTTCTAGATTTCTTGTGGATTTATTGTACAAAAATTATATCTTATACTAAATTTTCCTAAGATTATGGTGCTAAGTCCTCTACATAAGGTAAGACTTACTCAAGTTCCTAGTCCAACATGGATGGTTCAAATAGTTTTAGATTTTCCACATTCAGTACTGAGTAAATGCGCATATATGGGGGTAGACCGAGTCTATAGGAATTATCTCCTACCTTCTCCAACACTTCAAAAGAACCATACCACAATTCCTTGATCTTGTTACTTGGACCTTGTAGTCTTTCCTTATTCAAGTGAAACCAAACTCTGTCTCCCACCTTTGAATGTTTTCTCAACGCTGTGTTTGTCATGTATGGACTTGTACTTTTCTTGTGACTTATTCAATGTCTCATGTACTTGAAAATGGATTTGTCTAATCTTATGATCAATGAATTTTTCATCGCTTAATGATTCACTTGCGGTACCTTCCCTCACTCCCCCTTGTTATTCATTGTTAACACCCAAAAAGTGTTCACTACTTCATCTACCGCATTATATGGCTCATTTGTCCATTTTCCTACCATATTTCCCTTAAAATCCCAAAAAATCTCATTAAAAAGCCTCCAAAAGGCCTAAAATGCCTCCAAAAGGCCACAAAACCATCAAAATAGCCTCAAAAAGGCTAAAAAACCCCATTTTCCTCCAAAAATAGCAAAAATCCCCTAAAAAGGGAATAAAAAATATAAAATAATGAGGAAAAGGAGGAAAAAACCCTATACAGCTGCCCTAAACCATGTGTTTCCCAAAACCATGGGTCAGCACTCCACCACCAAAAAACTATAAATAAGTGATGGAGATCCCTTATTCCACATCCACAATCAAATATACCCTTACTCTGCCAAAATCTCTCTCGAAACCCTAGTTCACCATTGAACTACTTTCACCTTGAGAGCCTCTTTTGGCCCATCCCCACCATTGGAGAAAGAGAAGGAGCACATTGGAGCTTGGAGCAACCCTCTTGGACATTGCAAGGGCTTCATCAACCTCCACATTGGAGGTAATATCAATACAAAACCATTATTTAAATTTGTTGTTTATTTTTCATGCACATGTTTTAGAGTAGTTTTTATTTCTGTTTTATCTTAATTATTTACATTTACTGAACTGCTACTAAGGAGTCCATTCTCCTTAGTAGGTGCTCATTTGCACAAGCTAGGGGTAAAACCCTAGCTACATCCATATACAATATAGGGGTGAAGGTAGTATATATCCAAAAATAGTTTCCAAAGGGGATTTACCAATGGGGGTGTGGATTGATATATTATAAGAGTGACATATCTATATTAAATTCTCATCCTAGTTCTTTGGATGCTTCTAATTATAACCCCTCAAAAGATGAACGAATGTCTTGTTCACCACTTTTGTTTGCCTATTTGTTTGTGGATGGGAATTTGTATACCTCTTCAGCTTAGTGTCCACCTTCTCCCAAAGTGTATTCCAAAAGGCACTGAGAAATGTGGTATCTATATATGAGATGATGCTTCTTGGTATCCCAAAGTGAACCCATGCCTTTTCAAACAACAAGTTTGTTTCTTCGTGTCCTTTGATGGTCTTTGTACAAGTCCTGAGAATGCACATCTTGCTAAACCTATTAAGTATCGCAAATAGAAATCCATATCCCTTCATTGTGCTTGGAAAACCACCTACAAAATCCATTGATATGCTCTCCCATGGACTAGTAGGTACAAGTAAGGGATGGTATATACCTTTCTTACTACTACTAGGCTTGCTTGTACAACAAAGTATGCATCTTCTGATAAACTGAGCTACATCTTATTGCATTCTAGGTCAATAAACATACATTTGTAAGTTGGAAGTTGTATTCCCAACACCAAATTTATGTTAGGATATTTTAATACTCCATCCTTGTCCTACCTAACATTATTTCATTTTCCTAGTAGCTGCTGATGTCATTTCCCCCCTAGTGGTGTGAAAATGTCATCCAGGATCCATCTACCACCTTCTGAGCCCTGCATGCATCATTTTATAACCACTTTAGTCATTTCCCTATTTTTTAGGAACCTACTCAGTGTTCTAGGTCAGTTCACCTGAGTTAGTTGACCCTTGTGGGGGGTTAGAGCTACGAATGCCACTGATTGTGGCCTCATGCACCCTTTTCTGATTGTTTGAAAAACTCACTAATGCGCCCTCTTTGGTCAGTTAACTGATTGTGTCTTTAGTTAACTAAGTTTAGGATCAATTTGGTTGAGTTTGAGTCTTCTGCAGCACTTTAGTGGGGACAATTCCTATGCTAGAACAACTGAGACTCGAATTATCCTATGTGGTTCGAATTCTCTCCATTGTAACATCATTGTTCATTATAATGATTATTGGATCATGTGACATTATTCTGCTCCTATCCGAGTTCTCATGCATGATTAATTGTCTGTTCATTTTTACTGCATTTTTCACTCTAATTCATCTTTTCTGCTCATTCTTTCTCTGTGAGGTATACTCAGCTTTTAGATCTGCTATGATTTAGAATTTCACATGGTATCATATCCATTTGAGCGTAGGTTGAGCAGCTGCTTTCAGTAGTGCACCAAAAGCCTATGGATTTGTTCGGATACACAGGGTACTACCAAAGGACCGAACACCAAGAGCAACCACTTCACACAAACAGATCACATATCAACACACCGATGTTTTGACGTGGTTTAAACCCTCTTGAGGGAAACACTCCACGGCCCCGGCCAAATAGCTTCTACGGGACAATTTATTATGCAAAGAAAGAAAGTTACAAATGAGCTTCTCATAATCGATCAACTAAACAATGACCCTCCATGCTCTTTAAATAGAGATCATGGACCAATCGGGTGTTAAGCCACGGATCAAGGTTAGGTTTGATCTAAGAGAAGTTGAGCCATCGGATCACTCTATGTCGGAAACATATCGTGACCGTCGGATTAAGTATTTACAAATGCATACTAATGCATACTAAAGAAACACACTATCCCTAACGGATATATTACACAAGTTGATCTTAACTAACTCCTAAGTGTCTAAATATCCTAACATCCCCCCTTAAGAACAACTTGGGATAGGATTGAAGGATTTACAAAAGTGACACTATTAGGAGAAGGAAGGAGGCATTAGAGCCTATCCCCCCTTAATGACAAGTTCCTAAACTCCTAACATAGATCGAAGTTTAGAAAACTTCGCTTCTGTAAGAGACTTGGTGAAGATGTCTGCAACTTGATCATCTGTAGGGAAAAAGAGCACTTCAAGAACACGATCATGAACAAGATTTCTGATGAAGTGCATATGTAGCTCAATGTGTTTGCTGCGTTGATGTAGAACTGGATCTTTGGCAAGCTTGATGGCACTTTGATTGTCGCACCAAAGTGGAGTAGGCTGCTGCTGCTCGAATCCAAACTCTGAAAGGATCTGTCGAAGCCATAAAGCTTCCTGACTGGCATTAACTGCTGCTCGATATTCTGCCTCTGCTGAAGAAAGAGCAAGAGCTTGTTGTTTCTTACAAGCCCAAGTAATAGGTCCAGATCCCAGACTGAAAACATAACCTGCAGTAGACTTTCGATCATCAGGATCGCCGGCCTAATCTGAATCAGTGAAACCAACCAACAAAGGTTTCCCCCCTGTACTATAATGAATCCCAAACTGAACTGTACCTCGAATATATCGAAGTATTCTTTTAGCTGCTTTCCAGTGACTTTCATGAGGTGTCTGCATATAACGGGCAACTTGACCAACGGCAAAGGAAAGGTCAGGACGGGAATGAGTCAAGTATAAGAGACTACCAACAAGCTGACGATACAAGGTGGCATCGACTTCAGGTGAAGTACAAGTGGCAGAAATTTTGACTCCAGACTGGAAGGGAGAAGGGGCTAGTGTACAATCTTCCATGTGAAAGCGACGAAGAAGGTCACAAGCATACTTAGACTGAGAAAGAAAGATTCCTTCTTTGGTTTGTAGGACTTGGAGACCAAGAAAATAATGTAAATGTCCTAAGTCTGACATTTCAAAATTTTGTTTAAGACTGGATTTCACATGGGTTATAAGCTTAGGGTCACTACCAGTAAGAATAAGGTCATCAACATATAGAACAAGTATGATGAGATGGTTTCCTACTTTCTTGGTATAGACATTGGGGTCAGAATGGCATCTAGAAAAACCAGTGTCAAAGAGAAAGTTATCCATTTTGGCATACCAAGCTCTAGGAGCTTGCTTAAGGCCATATAAGGATTTCTTAAGGCGACAGACAAGGCTAGAGTTATTCTGAACATAGCCAGGAGGTTGTTCCATGTCAATTTCCTCCTGTAAATCACCATGTAAGAAGGCAGACTTGACATCCATTTGATGGACTTCCCAGTTGTGTAAGGCTGCAAGGGAAAGAATAAGGCGGATGGAGTTCATTTTTGTGACGAGAGCAAAGGTTTCATTGTAGTCAATCCTTTCAACTTGGGAAAAACCTTTGGCAACTAACCTTGCCTTAAGTCTTTCAACACTTCCATCTAATGCATACTTAGTTCTGTAGACCCATTTACATCTGACAAGTTTTCTTCCTTTTGGAAGAGGTACAAGATCCCAAGTATCGTTCGCCATTAAGGAACGATATTCTTCATCCATGGCTGCATCCCAATCTGGATTCCCTGAAGCTTCTGCAAAAGTTTCTGGATCATGATTCTCGAAAACTTGAGCCAAAAGAGAAGAGGCTCGCTGAAACTGAGAACGTGTTCGACGTTGATCTCTAGGATCACCGGCAAGATCACCAGCGGCTTCACATGTTGAATGGACCCATAGAGGAAGTACTTGTGCTGGTGCAACTGGAGGAACATGAGAAGGCGGAGGTGGATTTTCATCCTCACTGTCATCATCAGAAACTGGAGTTGGAAACCTGTCAAGGATGTTGGAAGAAGAAGAAGAAGGCACAAACGTCGAATCAGGCTCGCAGGCCAAAGATGGCACAATCGTCGAGTTAGGCTCGCAGGCCAAGATATTTTCATCAAATTTAACATCTCTTCTAATGATTATAGCATGAGAATGTGGTTGAAGAAGTCTATAACCTTTTACATCTTCAGAATATCCAACAAATATGCACTTTTCACTTTTAGGATGCAATGCTTTCCGTTTTTCATCCGGAATGTGAGCCCATGCTTCACTACCAAACACACGAAAGTGACTTACATCAGGTTTAATTTTACTCCATGCTTCTTCCGGTGTTATACCTTGTAATGCTTTTGTGGGGGTGCAATTAACTATGTAATTTGCACAATTTATGGCTTCAGCCCAAAATTGAAGACTTAGTCCCTTAGATTGGATCATACAATTAGCCATTTCTTTTAAAGTGCGGTTCTTCCGCTCAGCTACACCATTTTGTTGTGGTGTATATGGAACAGTGTGCTGTTGTTGGATTCCTTGTTCATTGCAGAAAGTAGTGAACTGTTTGTTAACATATTCTCCTCCATTGTCAGATCTTAACTTAATAATTTGATGACCAGATTGTTTTTCAACAAGGGCCTTGTAGGCCAAGAACATGTTAAATACTTCGCTCTTAAGTTTTAGGAAATAAACCCAAGTGTGTCTGGTGTAATCATCAATGAAAGTTAAGAAATATTTGAAACCAGAAAAGGAAGCAGATGGAAGAGGACCACACAAGTCACTATGCACAAGCTCCAAGGGAACCGAGGCGTGCCAAGAGGCACGTTTGTCAAAACTGTCCCGATGATGTTTTCCGAGTACACAACCGGAGCAAACACCATCTCTGCAAGATACCATCGGAAGACCTGTCACCATATTTTCTTTACATAGTTGTTGCAATGAGCGATAATTTAAGTGACCAAATCGCTCATGCCAAAGTTTGCTCAAGTTATCACTATGAGCAACAAAAACTGAAGGGAAAGGTGATGACCCAAAGTTGTTAAACTTGTACAACCTGGTAATATCATCAACAATTCCGGTAGCTAGGACCTGTTGAGGATCTTTAAAATCCTTAATTACAACTTGGTGAGGTGTAAAGGTCACAGTTTTACCTTCACCAGAATGAGTGATCTGATAGACTGATAACAAATTGCAGGAAATTCTTGGAACACATAGTACATCACTAAAATGACCATTATCTACTGGAACTGTTCCAGCTCCTACAACACTTAGAGATCTATCATCACCAACAAATATTTGTTTGGTGTTACATTCATGCATAGTAGAAAAGATGGCTTGATCCTTAGCCATATGATAAGATGCTCCAGAATCAATGAGCCATTCATTTGAAGTAGAAGAAGAAGATGCATTATAAGAATAACCAGAAGCACAAAGTGCATGTCCATGAGAGGTAGATTCTGAAGATGAATCTAGGCTTATGTGGTGCTTCTTCATTGCTACTTCCAAGGCTGTCATCTTCTTGAAACACTTAGATTCATCATGATTATCTTTCCCGCAATAGTTGCAATGATGCTCAGTCTTCTTGCCTTTTGGCTTGGATCCTTTGTCATTTTTTAAAGAAGGAGTTGACTGAGAGGGTTTTGGACCCTTGTTTGACTTATTATTGCGAAAATTTTGTTTCTTAGGAGGCTTGGACTTTTCTTTCTGTTGGGACAATAAGGCTTTACCAGATGTATCTGCATTGTTGATTATTCCAAGATGAATGAATTTATCTTGTTCCCTAATCAAGGAATCACAAAAGGATTCAAGACTAGGCTCTTGATAGCTAGCTGCATTCAATGATGCTTTCATGGAGTAAAATGTAGATACAAAAACAGAATATGCAGGTCCATGTTTGGAAAGAATATGATAAATGCACTGTTTGTCTTCCCTCTCAATCTTACATTCTGCACATAAGAGTTTAAGAGTTTTGTACTTAGATAAATAATCTTGAATGCATGAAAAGTCACTTGGATTTAAATAAATCAACTCATTTTCGAGTTGGTGACCTCGAATTTCATTGTGTTTACCAAACACAGTTTCCAACTTGTCCCAAGCAGTATTAGGTTCATCAATTCCAGATATATGGAATCGCAAATCAGTAGAGATTGACATCCCAATCAATCCACGAGCTTCATCACATCTATTTGCCCATTTTATTTTCTTATCATCATCAGTGGGCTCTTTTTCTTTCCCTGTTGTAATTATGAAAAGTCCCCTACTTCGTAGAACATCCTCCATACGAGATTTCCATGAGAAATAGTTGGAACTATTAAGTAGAATATCACAAGGGGCAGCCATATTTGTAAATTAATGGCTGTAAAAGCATAAACCAATAGTCTGGATGTGAAGAGCTCGAAAAAATAGGCGGTTTAAAAAAAAAGGCATTAAAAACTGACTCTGTATGATGAAGTTATGCTTGAACAAAGAAACTGTTGAAGATGTCCCCAATAGTGACGTGGCAGCTAGAGAATGGCCAGCTAAAAAAAGAACCCCCCTCTTCCCAAAATGAACCTTTTGACAATCACTTTACAAAAAAGTTGTTTTAAGTGAACCACTTTTGTAAAATAAGTGATTTCACTTTTACAATGATATTACTTTTAAATAGTGCAACAATAAAAAAACTTAAGTGACTCACTTGTATTTTTATTTTTTTATTATTTAAGTGAAATGCACTTTTACAATAAAGTAACTTGAAAATAGAAATTGCATGCACTTTTTCTTTTAAAAGTAACTTCCTAAGACTTGAACTCAAGACCTATTAAGGAATAAAATAACTTTGAACCAAGTGAGCTAGATTAAAAGGTATGTAAAATATGGGAATGAGGAAGGGTTTTTTTTTTTTTTTTTTTTTTTTACTCTTCTTGCTCGGTTTGCGTGCTTGCCCTTTTTCCTGCAAAACAGACCACAAATCGAAACAAAAAAAAAATTTCCACACTTGTGGAGTTAAATCTTGTTAGCTTGCCCGGAAAGTATACGTTTTCTCTCTGTTTCTGATTTGCCGAGATCGCGCAAGGTGCACGGCAAAGAGCATACGCAGCCGAGAAAAACCCTTTCCCTTTCTGTTTCTGATTTGCCGAGATCGCTCAAGGGCAACAATCCAAACCAAAAAAAATCTAACAGTAAAAAAAAAGATGAAATATGAGATTTTTTCTTTTCAAAAAACGAAATAAAAAAATGCGTCACTGTAACATTATACCTTCAGATCTGATGAAATACGCGTTTCTGGAGCAACCGGGAATCGTTTTCGATCAAACGAAAACTATTTCCCAATGGAAACGACGCTCCGGACGCAACAGAACACCTCCCACAGCCCAGAAATGTAGAGAAATACCAGAACTAGAAACCCTTTCAAGTTTCGACAACAGCAGTTCAAGATCTAGATCATAACCGGAAGCGGCACTTCATAAAAGCTCTGATACCATGTTCGGGTACACAGGGTACTACCAAAGGAACGAACACCAAGAGCAACCACTTCACACAAACAGATCACAGATCAACACACCGATGTTTTGACGTGGTTTAAACCCTCTTGAGGGAAACACTCCACGGCCCCGGCCAAATAGCTTCTACGGGACAATTTATTATGCAAAGAAAGAAAGTTACAAATGAGCTTCTCATAATCGATCAACTAAACAATGACCCTCCATGCTCTTTAAATAGAGATCATGGACCAATCGGGTGTTAAGCCACGGATCAAGGTTAGGTTTGATCTAAGAGAAGTTGAGCCGTCGGATCACTCTATGTCGGAAACATATCGTGACCGTCGGATTAAGTATTTACAAATGCATACTAAAGAAACACACTATCCCTAACAGATATATTACACAAGTTGATCTTAACTAACTCCTAAGTGTCTAAATATCCTAACAGGATTTCCACAGCAAATCCTGGTGCCATTGCATTGAATTCATTGGAGAAATCCTTTAAGGTGTATATAGGTGTGAAGGATCTGGAAAAATGTTCCCACTGTACTAAAGCAGTGCTCAGTAGTAGTCTATCCCCCCAAAAATTGATATTTTTTTGTAGTTTATTCAAAGATTTTTTGAGTGCAGCAATACCAGCATTTTCACCTTGTATTCGCTCCAATAGTTCTCATGGACAATTCGAACTCTCCTCTATCTCCCAGGATCTTGACACCCTTCAATTACCTTGAGGGATGATATGCAGATGGTCTTACACAACAAGTCACTGTACAGGGTAACAATGGGGAAGGAGGTCGAATCTCAAGTAGCTGTTGAGAAGGCCAAGTATCTGAATAGATTGGATGAAGCATTCGATTTCATGTGTATTCATATTTCCAGAGATATACTCTTCTAGCTCGAAGTATTTAAGACTCCAAGAGAGGTATGGTTGAAGTTGGAGACCCTTGGAGACCCTCTTTGACAAACAAGATGAGCTAAGGGGCCATATTCTGGAGAATGAGTTGATTTCTCTTCAACCGAGTAATTTCAATACCATCCAACAATTCTTTTCCAAATTCAAATCTTTGGTCATGCAATGCAAGCAGTGTGGAATTGAGAAGAAGGATGAGAATTTGGTGCTATCCATTTTGAGCAAGCTAGGTCTTAAGTTCTCCATCTTTGTCTCTACCTTCCATTCAGGGTGAATGTCAATTCCTGGTTGGAAGATGCCATCCTTATATGTTTTCACTAAATCTCTCATCCAAGAACATGACAAATTGATCCATATGGATGCCTTGAAGGCCTCCAAAGATCAATATCTTGTGTTTGGAGAAGAAAAAAGTGTGAATGGAAAGGGGAAGCACAAGGGAAAGGAGATGAGGCAATCTGAACCCAAGCAGAATGCCAAGTCAAGTCCATCGGAATTAGGAGCCTCCAACTCCAAGAAGGACAAACAAAAGGGATTTGAAAATTCCAAGTGTTCTTATTGAAAGAAAGGAAACCACCTAGAGAGATCTTGCATGCAAAAGAAGATAGATCAGATGACCAAGATTCTTGAACAACAAAACATTTCCCTCCCAGAAGGTGCAAGAGAGACTGATTCTGGAATTGAGTCTGATAGTCATGAGAGATGCCATGCACTGAAGGATGGATTTTCAAAATAACAATCCATCCTCATATATTCAGGAGCCTCCAACCACATGGTTTCCTCCAGAGAATCATTTTTCTTCTCTAGATATCAAATATGGTCCGATTATTCACATGGGAGATAACTCTCAGATCTCTGTTGAAGGGAAGGGCACAATACATCTGGAGCATGGAAATATCAAAATATTTCTATTTGTGCCTTCTTTGTCAGCAATTTTTTTTTTTTTTTTTTTTTTTTTTTTTTTTTTTTTTTTTATTTTTTTTTTTTTTCAGATGACTCACACAGGTTCACCGAAGAAAGTGGTATTTGGTCCTGACACAATTGATATTGCATAGATCTCTACACAGGTTCATAGTGAAAGGTTTTGCAAACCATGACTCCAAGGCATATGAATTCTCCCATTTTTTCCCATACTCTATGCCTACCCCATTGGCATATGATGAAGATTAGAGTGATATATATTCTAATGAATATGAGGATCAAGATCTTTATTTTGAGAATAAATTTCAAGAAGATTCAGATCCAGATCCAGATCCAGATCCAATGTAATGTCCCTTCAAAGGAAAGTCCTTGGATTCCTTGTTTTGACTCTAGGGTTTTGTTTACAACTGGTTCCAAACACCTCCAAATGATTTTGAATTTGGGGAGGAATATATTGATGGGGAATAGGAAATATTAACACAAATTTAATACATGCAAACAACTGATATACCTATCCATGGTCTGCAAATTGCATGGGAAGAAGTTTCAGAACAAGACTAGTTAATTTGAGAAGTGGAGATCCGCCGTAGGTCTGCCATTAGATGTTATTCCAAACATTGTACAACCTTCACTAATGATTGGTATGATACTTGGATATGTTATAGGGTATTAGGAAAAATATATGTGAAGCATTAGATTTGGTTTTAGGGTCGAATAGGCATCCTAATGAACATCAGCTTCTAGAGTCTAGTTTTTGAGGTGAAATTGGTGGGCAAGGAGTCTCGAATTTCTTCATAAACCATAGTAACACTTCATAGGTATGAAAACATAATTTGGGACATCAAGGTAAATTCATATTCATCTCATAAAATGATAAATAAATCAACAAACTATGATATAAAACAGGTACACTATCATTCCAAAATCACTATGCAAATGCTATGGGAAAATGGCTCGAATCTCTTCCTTGAATTTAAATATCACTTGAAATACATAATGTTTCGAGCTATGGCTCTCATGGTATGATTATTAAATATATATATCTATATATGTTAACACCCAAAAAGTGCTCACTACCTCATCTACCACATTATATGGCTCATTTGTCCATTTTCCTACCATATTTCCCTTAAAATCCCAAAACATCCTATTAAAAAGCCTCCAAAAGGCCTAAAATGCCTCCAAAAGGCCACAAAACCACCAAAATAGCCTAAAAAAGGCTAAAAACCCCCCTTTTTCCTCTAAAAATAGCAAAAATCTCCTAAAAAGGGAATAAAAAATATAAAATAATGAGGAAAAGGAGGAAAAAACCCTATACAGCTGCACAAAACCATGTGTTTCCTAAAACCATGGGTCAGCACTCCACCACCAAAAAACTATAAATAGGTGATGGAGATCCCTTATTCCATATCCACAATCACAAGCACCCTTACTCTGCCAAAATCTCTCTCGAAACCCTAGTTCACCATTGAACTACTTTCACCTTGAGAGCCACTTTTGGCCCATTCCCATCATTGGAGAAGGAGAAGGAGCATCTTGAAGCTTGGAGCATCCTCTTGGACACTGCAAAGGGCTTCATCAAACCTTCTCATTGAAGGTAATATCAATACAAAAAGCCATTATTTCAATTTGATGTTTATGTTTCATGCATCTTTTAGAAATAATTTAATTGTTGTTTTAGCTTAATTATTTACATTTACTGAACTGCTACTAAGGAGTCCATTCTCCTTAGTAGGTGCTCATTTGCACAAGCTAGGAGTAAAACCCTAGCTACAGTTTTGGCGACTCCCCTAGATTTTGAATTTCTGGTTTCCGTTTCGAATTTTTTACTTTCGGCTGTCCCTTTCGGCCGCCGCATACCGCGTCTTTTCTCTCTGCAGTCGCGTCCCGACCGCGCCTTTCCGGCCTTTACCTGCGATCCGACCGCGGCTCTCAGACTGCTTCCGACGCCCCGCCGACGGATTCAAGTCTGTTACCTGCGATCCGACCGTGGCTAATCAGCCTGTTTGCCGCGATCTGACTGCGCCTGTCGGCCATTTTCCCGCGTCCCGAAGGAGGCTTTCTGCCTCTTTCGTGCGTCCCGACTGCGTCTGTTAGCCCTTTTGCCGCGACCCGACTGCGTCTTTTTCCCTATTTTCTGCGTCCCGACTGCGTCTGTTGGCCCGAAAGCCACGACCTGACCGCCACTGTTTCCCTCAAACCCGCGGTCTGCCTGTTCTGTTTCGCCACAAATCCGCAGTCTGATTTCTGCTCTTTTCCTGTTTTGAGCCCAGCCCCTTTTTGCTGCAATATTTTCTGCATCTGAACAGCCCTCTGTCCTACCTGCAGCCTCACTTCCTTACAGGCTTTCTGCAACATAATTTCTGTTCCCTTCACAGAATTCTTTTAAAATTTCAGTATTTTTCAATTCAGAAAATTTTGCAAGTTAAACTTTCAATTTCAGCATTATTGATAGTTGGAAGTTGCCCCCCTTGTGGCACTTCTATTCTTTGGGTTCATCACCTCACGCGCACACACTCTGTCACATAAATCAAGTGAGCCTTAAAAAGTACTTAATTGAACCAACATTCTAACCCCACTTGGGGAACACAAAAGAATCATTGTAGTTAGGTAGGGTCGGGGGGATACGCTTCCAATAACACCCCTCGGTCACTTTCACTTGAGACATAGTTGTTGTCCAAATAGGGAACCAAAATCCCCTAGTACTTTTTGGCACGGTCACGACCAGTTTGTTAGAGGGCCTCTCCCTTAGGAGGGTTGAAGTCGGGAGACTGGTTCCGGAGGCCTGAGTGGAATACCGCACTCCATTCAGTAACCGAAGGGCTACCTTTTGCGGTTCGCGGGATATCCCTGTATAGGGGTATTGCGGTCAACGAACTAAACGGCAGATTCACCTTTCTGGACGTGTCATGAACGGGGTATCTTAGTTTCCATTCTTCTAGGATTGACTACCCGGTGTCCCTCCCGGTAGGGGGATATCATAGCCACTTGGCTTTCCTACTCATATTGTCTGACTTGGATTTCATCACCTTGCAGAGGATATGTTTCGTTGAGTCAGAATACTTTTAGTTAGGTGTTTGCATGCTCCTTTACCTCCCTTTGGTCTAGTGAGTCCACCATTTTTTCTTTTTAGGAAACCTGCTGCTTGTTGGTATTCTGACCATCTTTGTTGTTACTCCACCTATTGTAGCACAGCTGTTGCAGTGGGTGTTTTGAGTTGGTTGTTGGCCTGAGTGCCTTGCTTTTTAGCTCTCCTTCTGCACACTCGGTTGCATTAGGATTTTTTGAGCTGTTTTTATACTCACCTCAACCCACAGAGATTTGACACCATCTGTCACCATTGAGTCCCCGAGACATTCTCGGCGCCTCAGGGGCGAGCCCCCACAGCACGGTTCTCTTGACACCACCCGTCACAGATTCCGATCATCATCTGTTGATACCATTCATCATAGATCTAGAGCCTTGTCACTTGACTCCACTCGTCAGCGACGTAGGACTCCGTCACCACATAGTGACGCCCCTTACTTTACCTCGGATTCTGACGAAGAGTCTGAGAACCCTATTTACACTGCCCCTACTAGCCCCATGGCTGGCACGACTTCCACTCCGTTTGTCATAGGGACCATTGGTGGCACATCCACCACTACACCAGTTACTACACCGATTTTGGGTATGCCCTCCATGGGACCCTCAACTACTGTTCCCCTTACAGTACCTATTCCCGCAGTGGGAATACCTATCCCCACTACATCAGTGGCTCACACTACCCATGGTGGTGCTGGACCATCCTCCACTACCTCAGTTCCCCCACTTGGGGGCACCACCCTAAATCTTGTCCCTCCACTTGGGGGCACTGGCCCCAACTTGGTCCAAAGCACTACTGTGTCACATCCTTCTTCTAGTTTGCCATTCATGGCTAGCCTCAACCTACCTGACCTGGCCAGACTGACCAACGATCCTATTCGACACGACCCTACGTGGCCTCATATGCCTACCAAGCTCCCCTCGGACATCCCTAAGTTCGAGGGCAAGGCCGGTGAGGACCCACAAAACCATATCATGTCTTTCCACCTATGGTGTTCTTCTAACTCCATCGTGGATGACTCTGTTCGCCTCCGTCTCTTACAGCGCACCTTCACTGGTTCTGCAGCCAAGTGGTATATTGAGCAGCCTCATGGGACCCACGCCACCTTTGCTTCCCTGGCCTCGACCTTCCTGCAGTTCTTCCAGTTGCCTGTCCGCTATGACGGGGGCGTTGAGATCCTTCTCTCTTGTAGACAAAACACGGCTACCCATATCACGGACCACATCCATGAGTGGCATCGACGCCGTAGCTTATGCAAGATTCAACTAGACGACCGTATCTTCCTCGATTGGTTCCTCAAGTCCCTGCTTCCTGTTATTGCTAAGGATGTAGCTTCAGAAAGACCCCAGTCTGAAGAAGAGGCCATCCTTAAGGCACAGCAGTTCGACCTCATTTATGCCCAGTCGGGTTACCTTTATACCATTATACCTGACACCCCTCGCGGCGAGTCCTCCCAGCACGATGCGCCGGGGGCATCCCACGCTGCAGACGGCATCATCGGTCGTGTTTCTTCGCATCCTCAACCATTTTCTATAGCACGACCTACCCCTGGCCCCGACCTGTCGCGGGATACCTCACAATCTGGAGCAACCAACTCATATGCTCCCATGACACACCACCATTCCCATGGACCCTCATGTCCACCTCAATGCTTTGGTTATGCGACTCCTGCTTATGCTCCCCCAGTCGCACCTCAGTCTTACTACCATCCGCAGGCTGCCCCAGCCCCTGCGCCTTCACAAGCCCAACCCGCTTATTATCCGCCCCAGGCAGCCCCTGCGGCACACCCACAACCCGCTCCGCAGCCATATCAGCAACCTCCTCAAGTTGCTGCACCTGCTCAGCCTCAACCTGCATACCATCCACCACAGCCTGCTCCCGCACCTGCGCAACCTCAGAATCCCCCTGCTGCCCAAGGGCAAGTTTACGCCCAACAAAACCCGCAGCAAAACCAAAATAACCAACGCAACCAGGGCCAACAGAACCGCGGCAAGGGCCGTAATCGGGGGAACAACCAACCTGCAGACCAAGCTGGTCAACCAGCTAATCCCCCCGACAACAACAACGCGGCCCCCGCTAATCAAAACCCTGATCGCCCGCCCAAGCAGGCTAAAAACCCCAATCTGCGAACGAACCACCCTTGTTCTATTTGTGGGGTCTATGGCCATTACACACACGCTTGTCCACACTTAGAGCGAGCTCGGCAACTTTGGGTTGACGAGGCCCATCGTCAAGGGCATGCGGCTCCCCAAGCGCCGCCCAACCCTCCCCAACCTCAACAACCCCCTTTGGTGCTGCAAAATCCCTTACCAACCCAAGGCGTGATGAACACTCAGCCGTTGGCCCCTCAAGCTAACGCGCAACCCCAACAACAACAAATCACATACGCCACTCCTGATCAACCCATGTTTGACTCAGGTACCCACCACTTGCTGATGATGTCATCTGCTGACGTCAACCTACAGACCCGTCGGAACCAATATGGCTCCACCTCTGAAGCCACTCCCACGGATAAACCTACTAACGCCCATCCCACCGATCAGGCGTTACGTATACCTCCACCTCCCATAGACGGCGCTGCGAAAGCACCTCGTTTCCCACTTCGCCGAATCAACAATAACCCTAATGCGCGTGCTGCGTCAAACTACAACATCGTAGACGACCTAGCCCAATCTCGCGCAGCCATGTCTGCGTTAGAAGTCCTGAAGAACTGCCCTTCCCACCGCAAGACTTTACTTTCCGCCATTGGGGGGATTGACCCAACCGATTCGCATTTGATGGCATTTGATTTAGACCAGTCTGAACCACGCCTACCTTCCAGCTTAGCATTCCAAGTTACTGTCTCCGTTAGGAATCTTGTCATCCATCGGTGCATCATCGATGAGGGTGCCTCCACATGCGTTATGTCTACATTTGTATGGCAGAAGCTAGGATCCCCTCCTCTCCAGCAGTCCACCACTGCATATTGCGCCTACGACGGTCGTTCGGCTCAGCCCCAAGGCCTCCTAGCCAATGTCCCCGTCCAGTTAGGTGGCAAAACTGTACTCATTGACATTGAGGTAATCAATGCCCAATTGGATTATAACCTTTTACTTGGCCGCAGCTACATGTATGCCATGCGGGCGGTTGCCTCTTCTGTCTTTCGCACCATGATGTTCCCCCATGACGGACGCGTGGTTAAGATTGACCAGCTCACCTACTATGATCCCAGTGCTCCCGCGGCACCGGAAAATGTTCTCCCCATGTTTGAACAACCTGTTTCTCCTGCCACCACCTCGTTTGTTTCCTCTACGGGGCCTGGAGTCTACTCAGATGCGCCGATGACCTCCACCTTTCAATCCATTCCTCCGCCGTCATCTACGCCCGAAATATCTGACTTATGTACCTTGTCCCATGACAACCTACCAACTAATAATCAACCACCCTTGTTGCCAAAACCACCATTGGTACCTAGCCACATTGGTGTTACACCGATCCATACCATCCCCTTTCTAGTCCCTCCATCAGGAGTAGTAAGCGCCCCGGTTATGGCTACCCTTAGCCTCCCGGGGTTAACCTTGGGATTACCTGTCTGGTATCTTTCGCCTCCCGTTCGCCCGCCGACACCAGATGTCGTCCTCCAACCGGTGCAACCCATGGCTACTACCTCTCAGCCACCTCCTGGTGTCTCTACCCCTTCATCCTCCACGACACCCCCTCCTACTCCCAGACCCACTGGGGACAGAGGACCACAACCTTACACTGCTGTACCACCTCCAAAGACAGTAAAAAACCCTCCAGTCTTTCGCGCTCCTCCCAAATGCTCGCTGTGCGACGAGTTAGGCCATGCAACCCACCAATGCCCACAGTTACCAGCATTGCAGAAGCACATGCAGATGCTCGACGATGACCCTAACATCCCCACTGTCGAACTAAACCCCGCTCCCAAGCCTAAAGATAAGTCCCTACGTACCAACCACTCCTGCGCCATATGCGGTATTTACGGGCATTATTCACATCATTGTCCCGATCTCCCAGATTACAGAGCGGCTCTCTATGAGATGAACAATCTGGATCTTGAGACGGCACCACCTACCATTGAGGAGATATACCCCCCAGACTCTTCACCTTCCGGAGAGGTTAATACCATCTATATGATCTCTTCCACCACTACCCCCTCGTCAACCGATTTGACGACGCAAACTTTCCGTACCGATGAGGAGATTCTTGAGGCCCTTACTGCCCCGGATTATCCCTGGGATGATATGCATCATCGTTCCTATTTCATCCCAGAAGCGTCTTCCTCTAGCTCCGCTACCCAATACGCGGTTGAATCCAAAGACTTCCTCCCCACCAAGGTCGACTGGTTCAAGGACCCTATTCCTGCTCCTGATACCTTCGAGGAAGGTAACATGGCCAACATCTCACCTGTCATCCAAGTTGATATCGCTGCCCCAGGACGTGCCCCTGAACTCATCACTTTAGGAGCATTCTGCAGTCAACAAGAGATTGAGGACTACACAAACCTTTTCAAAGAATTCCGTGATGTCTTTGCCTGGTCCTATACCGAAATGCCTGGTCTTGACCCCGCCATTATAGAGCACCACATTGACACATGGCCTGATGTACCCCCCGTTCGTCAGAAACAACACCCTCTTCCTCCCTCAAAGTTCCCAGGATATGTCTCTGAACTCATCACTTTAGGAGCCTCCTGCAGCGAGCGGGAGATTGAGGATTATACACAACTCTTCCAAGAGTTCCGTGATGTCTTTGCTTGGCCCTCTAACGGAATGCCTGGGTTCGACCCCGCCATTCTCAAACATCACATAGACACACGTCCAGAGGAACTCTATGTTCGTACTGAAACCAACTCTGACGACCTTCCTTTACGCAACCCCCATGATGGGTTGCATCCTAAGGAGTCTCTATCCATAGAATAACTCGCGGCCCCATGTCGGTCCGCATTGTACAGTTTGCTCTCTTTTTGTTTTTCACTTTTTTACCATCATCTTACATTCATCCTTTCTGCATGATTACAGATGGACCACCTTCCACTTTGTTACACTGGCTTCGCTGATGGCGCAAGCCGCTGGTCTCCCAACCTGGCTTCTGCAGCATGGGTTTTGTACTCCCCTTCCAACGAAATGATTCACCTTGACGGGATATGTATAGGCGCTGCTACCAATAACCAGGCGGAGTATGACGCTGTGACCGGTCTATTGACTGCCGCCCTCCAAATGGGCATATGTCACCTTCATGTGTTCCTTGACTCCCAGCTACTTGTCTCCCATCTCAACAACTGCTACCAGGTGCGTGATCCCTGCCTTTTTAGAAAATTCCTGCCCACAAAATAACTCAGTCGACAATTTGAATCCATCACATTCACACATGTCCCCAGAGCCCAAAATAGTGTCGCAGACCAAATGGCCAACACAATCCTAGATTGGCATATCAATCACACCATGTAACATCATACATCATCATTACATAGCATCTCATCCAAATATATATAAAAACCCAAAAAGATTGCATCGCATCCACCTTTGCATCCATGTACATAAACCACATGCATATCCATAGGGGCATCCACGTGCCTAAACATACATATATCATATTGCATCACATAAAATACACAAGGGGCATCCACGTGCCTAAACATCCTAACCTACTTGCATCCACGTGCAATGTAAACATATAAAGTGCATCCACATGCGTACAAATAAAACAACATCATACAAAAAGGTGCATCCACATGCATATATATATATATATCAAAAAATATACATGTTCAGTGCTATACATGTCCTGAGTACCCCTGTACTCAGCTATACAAAAAATGGCTATACATCCCTAAAGCCTCATCAAAATACATGCCGCAGCTACAAAACTCCGGGGGGAGTCCCCTGCACTCCCTAATGAGAGTCGTATCCTGCATCACTGCCTGCATCACTACCTGCATCGGCTGCCTCTGAGTCCTCCCCTCGCTCCTCCTCCGGCAAGTCCTCCTCTCCTCCGGCCTCCTGTGCCCGGACCCGGTCCACCAAGATCGCCACCCGGATCGCGATGGATCTGAACTCTTGGGGTGCCCCCATGCAATCCCGTACCACATCAGGATCGACATCCCGCCATCCCTCATCGGTCACTCCTATCAACAACCGATCTAGTAGCTCCCGTACCGACTCTAGGGTCACCTCCGGATCCCGGCGCCGCACCTCTCCTCGTCCAGGCAAAGCTGGCACGGCCACAATACCTCTCTGTGCCACATGTCCTGGAGGTGGCCTCGGGCCCACATCTGCACGATCACCCATATGTCAGTCACAATATATCTATCTACTATCATATACATAATTTGACATACATAATATGCAATAAAAACACTTACGTACCGTCGGGACCCCATGCCTGTCCTGGCGCTCGTGGCGCCTCCGGATCTCCCGTGAAGTCCATGTCCCGATATGGGAAGTCGTCCAGTGTCAGTGGTATCTGGAGCCACTGCAAGTACAACTCCTGCGTGAAGTACCTGCCCACGTCGCCGCCACCACGGCGGCGCATCATCTCGCCCCAACGGACCATCCTCGGCTCCCTCATCCCTCCTGGCCTGATCGGCACCCGTGGCCGCAGTGTAGGTACCCTCTCCATAAAGAAGGCACATAAGAAGGACCCAAAGCAAAATCCCTTGCCATCTTCCTTCGCTGCCGTCAGCTGTCGCTGAACGCAGGTCAGGAACATCTGGCCCCACGCGTAGTACACCCCATCCAGTACGCGCTCAACCATCTGCATCTGACCCCCAGACACCTTCTCAGGTGCCTGGGAACCCAATACCCGCACCACACACGCCGCCATGGCCTGCACGGCCGGCTCCTGTAAGTCCCTCACCAGGAGTGCATTCCTATGCACCCTCGCGTCCGGACCGCAGTACCTCTCCAACATGTCCTCCATGTCAACGTCCGCGGCAACCCGCGGCTGTGTGTCTGCCACCCTGCCCAGGCAAGGCAACCCCGTCAGAAAATACACATCGGTCAGGGTGAGGTCCACCCTCTCACCCTGTACCCGGAAAGCCTGTATGTCCGGCTCCCAGAAGCTGATCAGACGGTTCAGCAACAATGTTGCTGTCCGTATCATAGGTATCTGTGCGAACTTCAATAGTCCGCACAATCCCAGCACAGATCGCACATGGCGATTCTCTCGGATGAAACCCATGGTCTCATCAGGGATCTCCCGCTCTCTCCAAAGAACCTGCGGCATCCTGCCAATCACACAAAGTGAACCCATCAGACTCATGTCAACCTAAGTAAAGTACTTTTCCCTCTCCCAGAAGCCCTAACAGCTCGGCCCAAAACTGCGGCTTTCGGGCTTCCTGCCGCGGTTTCCGACCGCGGCTGTCAGGCCTATGGTCGCGGTCCCCAACCGCGCCTGTCAGCCCTAAACCCGCGGTTGGGAACCGCGTGTTCCTCCTTGGAACTCGCGGTACTCGACCGCGGTTCCATCCAGGAAACATGCGGTCTCCTACCGCGTGGTTCAACCCGAAACACGCGGTCTCCAACCGCGTGGTTCATCCCGAAACTTGCGGTCTTCAACCGCGGTTTCGACCCCCTAACCCGCGGTCCACCCCACGTAGACCGTACAAATAAACCCTGGGACCCACTACCCAAACCCCGACCCTAAAAAACATGCAGGTATGAGTTTGATGAAATACCTGTATCTCACGGATCTGAAATCAGCCAGATGGATCGTCCAGAAATGCCACCTAAGCTCTGGTCCACTCTAATCACAAGTCAAAGTCAACAAGTACAAATGACACATGTCATGTTGGACCCACCACTATTTATAGTCAGTTGACTTTTTCTTGTTTTGGTCATTCTGGCCCCATACGGAGTCCATTTTTCACACCGTTTCCACCACCGGAATCAGCACGACGAGACCATCATGATGGTCACCTCGTTGCATTATTTTTGTTCCGTCAATTTTTGCCCATTTTTCCGACGCCACTAGTCGCCTCGGTTTGCGTGCCACATTGGCCGTTCTCCGTTTTTCACATGATTTATATCATCGAATTCATTTTTCCGAGCTGGTGATGATGCTTGAGATCATTTCTCGCTCTCACCTCCAGATTTTCTGGGCATTTTCCCAAAATGCCCCCGTCACCTCGGTTTGCGTGCCACATCGATCGTTACCCGTTTTTGACATCCTTTATATCGCTGGATTCATTTTTCCGATCTCGTGATGATGCTTGAGATCATTTCTTGCTCTCACTAGGTCCAATTTCAACATTGTGTCCTGACACCTTGCTGCCTCGGTTTGCGTGCCACATCGGCCGCTATCGGATTGTTCCACTTTTGTACATGAGCCATTCACTCCTGTCATACTGCAAATGTCTCGTTATTTTGCCACCATCTCATCTACCCCGCAAGGAGGCCCACCAGTGTTCCCCAACACCCTCGTTCTTGGTCACCATTATTGATCCTTGATTGAACACTTCCTCCTTGCCTGGCCATTCCTTTTGTTCGGTATAATTTTATCCCTTTTTCGGGCCGGACAAGTCCTTTACGAAAAAGGCACTTAGGGAGTTTCCGTTAAGCTCTTTTCTGACTCCTAAAAGAATGAAAAGATCACCGAGCAATCTTGCTTCCTTTCATGCTCGTTAAAGTACCTGAAAGGGCGTCTATCTGGTATAAGTTTAACCCTTTTCCGGACCTGGTAGACTAATCACGAAAAAGGAATACTCTAGTCACACCGGCTAGAAGAGTTCTTCATTGCATCCTTTTATGCTTCTTTGGGCCTTGGAGACTAAATCTACGAAAAAGAAACCCCCTGGAGTCTTCTTACTTGCTTTCAGACTCTCTAAAATTGAAAGCAACCACGAGCATGAACTGTCCCGGGCTCGTAAAATCCACACGACAGTACCATTCCACTACTTCAGAGTCTTCTTATCGCTTTCAGACTCCTTAAAATTGAAAGCAATCACGAGCATGAATTGTCTTGGGCTCGTAAAATCCACACGACAGTATCATTTTACACACACTCCTTCTAGTTCCCTAACCCACGAAGAAGTCCCCTCCCGTGCCTCCCGGCACTTTTGATCTATCATCTCGGCAGCACCCCCAATCAGGTAGCCTTTGTTCAGAGTATTCTGCAGTCTCCTGCCATTTTATACCAGCTTGAGTCTCCCTCAGACCAATCATCTCTCCCGATCCAATACAGCTATGATCCCTCTCCCCTTAGTCAGTGTCATATGCTACCAGATCATTCCCATTATCATACTCTGAACAAAGGAAGTTTGAGTCCACTCACTCTACTTGCCCAGTTGTCCATCCACAGTTTGTCAGTCCTACCATCAGTACTATCACATTTCAGTTCTTCACCTCGCGCTCCTGTCAAGGACACATCATTGCCTTGATAGTTGCAGGTCTCCCTCTGTCGACGACAGCTCCTCTATTCCAGAGGATAGGCCCAGAGGTCCCTACGCCTTGGACTTATCACCATCTGTGGTAAGTGCCTACGGACCATTCTGAGAGGAATCATCATTGCCTCTCCGAGTGGTTGTTCCTCACATGCTCGACTTCAGCACCTTGATTGCATCGTTGAGGATCGCGTAGGATTACATCCCATCAGTTTTTAGTCGAAGACCCCGGATTTCCCTCGACTCTAGCACATTGGTGAGTCACTTCAGGAACGCCCAGTTGTATGTTCCCGGGGATGTCCGGGCTGCGTTGGCGATTGTATTCGGAAGCCATCCAGTTCTCTGCTTCCTTGAGTACCCATTTCAGTTCCAGTCCAGTGTACCATGGAGAGTATGACCCCAGTCACTATGATCCAGCAGCTCATCAGTTCCTTTGGTACCACACTCAGTAGCACTGTTGATTGTTCCAGTGCACCAGTTCTGCAGTTCCCACATGATCCGCTCAGCAGTATGTCCCATATTTGTGTCCCCTCTGGACTCTTATGATGTACACAGTGGTCATGTATCTTACAGGTCCCCTTTTTCGGGCCTCACAGTTCTGTTTATCTATCTTGATACGAGCATGGGTATGCCCGCCTCGTCCATATATTGAGATTATTCCTCAGTCAGTATTTGAGGTCATGTATATTTCAGGTCCCCATTTTTGGACCCCATTGTTATTGTTATGTTATATCCTGATACGAGCATGGGAATGCCCGCCTCGTCCATATGATCAGATGATTCCTCATCCATTATTGAGGCTATGTACTTTTAGTTCTTGCAGTTGTTCGGGATCGTTGTTCCGGGCTTCAGTTTGTTTCTTCTCTTCTCTCCACATCCCAGGAAAACCATTCATGACTTATGATGTCCATCGGCCATACGATGAGCTCCTGACCTCGCACATCAGGGGGCAATCTGTTAACACCCAAAAAGTGCTCACTACCTCATCTACCACATTATATGGCTCATTTGTCCATTTTCCTACCATATTTCCCTTAAAATCCCAAAACATCCTATCAAAAAGCCTCCAAAAGGCCTAAAATGCCTCCAAAAGGCCACAAAACCACCAAAATAGCCTAAAAAGGCTAAAAAACCCCCTTTTTCCTCTAAAAATAGCAAAAATCCCCTAAAAAGGGAATAAAAAATATAAAATAATGAGGAAAAGGAGGAAAAAACCCTATACAGCTGCACAAAACCATGTGTTTCCTAAAACCATGGGTCAGCACTCCACCACCAAAAAACTATAAATAGGTGATGGAGATCCCTTATTCCATATCCACAATCACAAGCACCCTTACTCTGCCAAAATCTCTCTCGAAACCCTAGTTCACCATTGAACTACTTTCACCTTGAGAGCCAATTTTGGCCCATTCCCATCATTGGAGAAGGAGAAGGATCATCTTGAAGCTTGGAGCATCCTCTTGGACACTGCAAAGGGCTTCATCAAACCTTCTCATTGAAGGTAATATCAATACAAAAAGCCATTCTTTCAATTTGATGTTTATGTTTCATGCATCTTTTAGAAATAATTTAATTGTTGTTTTAGCTTAATTATTTACATTTACTGAACTGCTACTAAGGAGACCATTCTCCTTAGTAGGTGCTTATTTGCACAAGCTAGGGGTAAAACCCTAGCTACAATATATATAGAAGCTAACATTTACAAGAAGTCAAAATAACATTCCTTCAATAACTATACGCAACAACAAGTGCGCTATGCAAAATCTATGGGGAAAATGGCTCGAAGCTCCTCCTTGAATGTAAATATCACTTGAAATGCATAATGTTTCGAGCCATGGTTCTCATGATATGATTATTACAGAGATATATAGCATATAACATGTCCATTAAGTCGAAATAATAGTCCTTCACTAACTATATGCAACAACAAGTGTGCCCTTGCACATTTACATGACATTGAGAGAAAGATAGTAGAATAGGCATAGAGAAGAATGAGAGAATATGAGCTCAAAATCAGTTGTGGTCTGAACCTGCATCAAAAAATATCCATGAAGCTCTCTTTAGAGGTATGAATGGCCTCTCCATCAAACAACTAGGATGGGAATCTTGCACCCTCGAAATTGGTTCTAAGGCAAGAAGGATAAGCATCCACCTTGCAAGGACAAGCTAAGCTCTCCAATTTTTTCCAAATGAGAAAATGATCAAAAAATTCTCTCCTTATCTATTATTGTCTTTTATTAACCTCCCAAGGCCTTCTTATCTCAAGTTCCCTCCAAGAGACTCATCCCAACTCAAATTAGGGAGAGATTCCCATGAATGCCACTTGTCCAGCTTTTCCTACCTCTCCTCTTCCATCAATTCGAATGGGGGAATCTTTGCTTCCATAAATCCCCTTGTGCACCCTCTTGGAGGCTATTTTTAGCACTGACATGTCATATATGTCATACGTCAGCAATCAGGTCTGAAATTTGTCATAAGTGTCGTAGAAGCTTCATCATTGTTGTCATAGGAGTTAGGGAATCTAGCTTCAAGTGTCACAATTCTTCTAATATGCCTCTTTCTCTTCTGTGGGAATTACTCTTCCACTCCAATTCGACCTTACATGATTCATGCCATGAATAATACCTCTTCAACCTATTATGGGTCCCACAACCTCTTATGTGCCCTCATGATCCAATGCCACCTAATTTTCTTTTTATTATTATTTATTTGACCCATTTAATGTGAATTTGTAAGTCTAAGGTCATTTTGGGTCTTGTAGCTCCCTTATTCAAATTTTTAATGCTTCCACCCCAACCTAGGGAACTAGTAATTTTCCTCCATGATAGTTCATTTGGATGAGTATATTACAAACTTTGAATTGGGAATTTTCTCTTAATGTGACCCACCTTGTCCATTTGCATCTAATTTTACATTATTGCTAACTTGGAAATCATTATTGGCAATTATTTGACCCTTACCATCAATTTGAAAAACTATCATGAATATGGCCAAGTGGCTTAGGCCATTGTGACCCAATGAAAATTTTTGGGACATGAAATTCAACACATTCTCCCAATACATGGATAAGGCCAATATGGAATCAAAAAGTCCTTGTAGCAGCTGGGAACACAGTTGGGGATCCATATGACCATAGAACCACCAGATCTCAGTATCATGCAAAAATTGCACTATGTCATGCAGATACACTTCTCTCAGAGAGGTGCTACATGATGTTGGGGTTTGATCCACAATCTCTTGAAGAGACTTTCCATGGGGGATCTACAACCAAGTACAAATCTCGGTTGTCTAACAAAGGGTACTCAAACGTTCATGATTTGGACCATAATGAGCGATTCACTCCAATAGCAAGAAGGGTTCCTGAAAGACTTGTTTTGGCAAATACAACTTCAACACAATGGGAGGTACATCAGAAGAGCAGATCGAGATCTAACACCTATATTGCTATCCTACATAAGTGTAGATTGCCAATATTTTTGCGAAGGATTTCACTCAGAAATGTTTTTTCCTTCTCTGCTTAGCATGAAGATTCTTTGAGTTCCCTATTGTAATTCTTTTTGAGGGGGGGTATTTTTACCATGAGGTTTTTTCCCATTTCCTTGGTTCATGGACAGTTCTTTTATTTTTTATCATCTATTTGATTGTATGGGTGACCTTTGGTCTTAGTAACCAAGGACTAGGATGCAAAAGTATGGATTAAGGGGGGGTGTTAGGATATTTTAATACTCCATCCTTGTTCTACCTAGCATTATTTCATTTTCCTAGTAGCTGATGATGTCATTTTCCCCCTAGTGGTGTGCAAATGTCATCCATGATCCATATACCACTTTCTGAGATCTCCATGCATCATTTAGGACCACTTTAGTCAGTTCCCTATTTTTTAGGAACCTACTCAGTGTTCCAGGTCAGTCCACCTGAGTTAGTTGACTCTTGTGGGGGGTTCGAGCTCCGAATGCCACTGATTGTGGCCTCTTGCGTCCTCTTTTACTGTTTTGCATGGAAAACTCACTAATGCGCCCTCCTTTGTTAGTTAACTGATTTTGTCTTCAGTTAATTGAGTTTAGGATCAATTTTGTTGAGTTTGAGTCTTCCAGAGCACTCCAGCGGTGACAATTCCTATGCTAGACCAATTGAGACTCGAATTCTCTTGTGTGATTCGAATTCTCTCCATTGTAACATCCTTTTTCATTATATTGATTATTGGATCATGTGACATTATTTTGGTCCTATCTGAGTTCTCATGCATGATTAAATGTCTACTCATTTTTACTGCAGTTTTCACTCTAATTCATCTTTTATGCTCATTCTTTCTCTGTGAGGAATTCTCAGCTCTTAGGTTTGTTATGATTTAGAATTTAACAATTTACTTGCAAATTTGGAGGTGTGAGCCTCTTTGATAAGTTTCAATCTCTCACCTTTAGGTGGATAAATCTTGTCCATCTTGTAGAGCAACCCGTCTTGGAGATGATAGTTAGCCTTATTGTCACCTTCTTCTACATGAAATTGGCCTTGTAGCTACTGAAATATCTCCATGAAGTCCTCGTCTTATGTTTATTCCTCCTTGTATGCATCATGGGTGAAAGGATCCATATGCATAAGAGTATTGAAGTTGTGTCATGGTTGTAGGTGACCTTGGTATCATGTTTGGTAGCTTGCTTGCATCACCCTTGTATTTGATAATTAGATGGAATTGTTGTAAAAATCCCATCCACTTGTAGCATTGGGTTTGTTATAGCTTACTATGGGTCTACAAATACTGTTGTGGCTGGTGATCAATGTGAATGATGGTATCCTTTCCCATCAAATAGTGTTTTCATTTCTTAACAACTTGAACCAAGGCATAGAGTTCCTTTCCATATGTAGGTTAATTTAGGAATCTACCATGAAAAATTTCAAGATGATAGCATAATGTCCTTCCTCCTTGCATTAAAACTACTCCCATAGCATATACCCTTGCATCTATCTCTAATTCAAAAGGCTTATGCAAGATGGGAAATGTAAGAACTAATTCCTGATTGATCTTTCATTTGATCTCCTCAAATGATTTTTGTTGATTCTTTCCCCATTGGGGGCCATTGCTATTGAATAGTATGGCATGGAGAGGTGTAGAAACAATTGAAAAGGAAGCTATGAACTTTTGAAGGTATTGTTTTTCCCCCAAAATATCATAACTTTAGTGACATTTGTAGGATTTGGCCACTTGGTGATGGACCCCGTATTTTTAGGATCAATCTTAAGTTCTCCTCCACCATTCACATACCCAAAATACACCAAATATTGTTGAGAAAATTCACATTTCTTAATGATTTCCTCTAGTTTTTGTTTGTTTAGGGTGTCTAACACCTTCTTGATATGTTAAATATGCTCTTCCCAAGTATCACTATAAACCAATATATCATCTAATTACACTATTACAAATGAATCTATAAAAAGAAAAAATACATTATTCATGAAACCATAAATGTAGATGGTGCATTACAGAAACCAAAAGAAGTTACTAACCATTCATATATAACTTGCATAGTCTTGAAGGTAGTATTCTAGGTGTATTCTTCCTTCACTCGTACCCAGTGGTATCTTGATTTGAGATCCATTTTTTTTAGCACCTAACATGCTGCAATTGATCTAGAAAATTATCAATACTAGGAAGAGGGTATTGATTCTTGAATATGTTCTTATTCGGATATCTATTGTTAATACACATCCTCAAATTCCCATACTTCTTGGGTACTACGATGATAGGTGACACACAAGGTGAGGTACATGGTTAGATTACTCCCTACTCTAGAATTTGTTGGAACTTATCCTTCACTTATTATGCTTCTAGAAAGGACTATCTATATAGTTCAATGTTTGGAAATTTAGAATTAGGAAATAGTTGTATCTCATGATCCACTTCCCTCTTAGCAGGTATCCCTTTAATTTCTTGGAATACTTTTTTGTGTTCCTAAAAAAGCTTATCCAACCAGTGTTTCCTCTCTCTAGTACATCCCTCCAGAGATGCCTTTACTTTTACCAATTCACCTTCTTTTTTATTATGTCTTAAGAAAATCAATACAAAATTTCTACTTGAATTAATCATATTCTCGGCGTGGTGGGAACTTACAAGAAAGATATTTGATTTACCTTTGTTCACATTGATGATGAAATATTTCCCATCCTTAGTCATGCGGTATCAATTTTCTCTCCTCATGAAGATTGTGTCCCTAGGGGATTGCAAACACTACACCACAAAAATCAAGTGGTACTACATCTACCTCAACTTCATCAATATAATCTACACTTATAGAAAATTTAGTCTTGCATTGTTTTGTGACCCTAATTTATACATCTTTATTTACCCATCCTGATGGGTAGGGGCTAGGATGATCATGAAATTCCAATCCAAGCTTACTTACTGGGTATTTTGCTATGAGATTGGCTTATGAAACATAATCAAATAGAGAATCCACCTTGTTCTTTTTTACCTGAATCTTGACATGGAATACTTTTTTCATCTCATTCTCTTCCTTAGGATGGAGGATACTCAAATTCACCTCCTTCTACACTGTTATAGCATGGACAATATATTCATATACAAATGAGCTACTCTCTACCTAGTTAACTCGAACCCTTAGCTAACATGTTCTTCTTCTTGGTGTCCTTCTTGCAGTTCTTTGGGTTAAACTTAGATGTAGCTTCCATCACTTGTATTCAATGTGACCATCAATGTTGCAATGAATGAAAGTGTTTTTTTATCCTTGCACTAATGTGTCGTGGTTGTAATCTTCTTATCTTTTCATTTCCCATTTTTCCTCCTATCCTTGGAAGTATCTAAGTGTTATTTTTGCTTAGAACTAGCTAACTACCCTTTCTTAATATCCATATTATCTATATATTGTGCTTGCACATAGGCCTCATCAACAATTCTAGGCTTGAAGAGAATCACTTGTCTCCTTAAATCACTGTGGAGACCATCTAGATACTTGGGAAGTACATCCAGTTTCATAGGATATATACCCAACATAATGGACATTTTTCTAAACTCAGTGGTGTATTCCTATACATTTTTCCCTTTCCTTTGTCATAAGTAATTCTAATGGATCCATTGGTCCTCTTCATACCCAGTAGGGTAAACTGAGACTTGATGAAGGTTTTAAATTCCTCCCACTTAGTTATGAGGGGATCATCCTCCAACCTAAGTGTCTCCATGATTTCCCACCAATTTAGAGCAAGGCCCTCCAACTTCATTCAAGAAAATGATATCTTTTTCTCCTGTATTATGTTATGGGCGCTAAAATAAAATTCTAACTGTTGTAACCACTAATTCAACTTAATATCATTGATCTCACCTTAATAGGGATTGATGTATAGTTTTTCTTCCACTTTAAATAGAGACAGGGAATAATTGTTTCTACTACTAGAACTTGGTTTCTCCTATGACATTTTTTTAACTCCTTTTCTAGGTCTTCAGTGTCCCCTAATTTCCTGTTTGATCATGCATCTAATTTAGATCCACCAAACTCATTGAAAGGTCCAAACTTGCTCTCCAGAACTTCCATTAGGAGTGACATATTGTGAGATATATCAATTGTTGGTCTTGGAGCTTGATCTTCTTGATTTAGAGGTCGTGTTTGGGGGGCTTCCCCACTGTAATGTCCCTTGTTAGGAATTTTATTAAAATGGCAATTTTTCACTTTTTTTCCCTAGTTCGACCTTTGACTAGTTTGATCTCTAGGTCCCCAATTTGCCCCAAATGATTCCAAATCTTCTGAGAAGGTATATGAATGAGATTAGAACATAAATATGTGTTTTAAGGATGCCTTTGGACCTTTAAAATACTTCTGCAAATACTCTTTCAATTCTGGCCAATGTAGGGAACTTTACTAGTAATTTGCCTTTGACTAGTATTGGTCTCTATGTCTCGAATTGACTCCAAATGCGTTCAAATCTTCAAGGAAGGTGTATGAATGATATTAAGACTTGAATATGATGTTCAGGGATGATATATGGCCACCAAAATACCTCTGCAAACTCTCTTAAGATTCTGGACCAAGTATGCAATTTTACTAGTAATTTGGGGTTCAAATCCCCCTGGGGTAAGTATTGAAAATGGCTTCCCAAATGCCTCCAAAGCCACTCAAATTTCTGAAAAGAGGTAGGGAATGTATTAAGGATGTTATTAAGGTATCATGTGCACCATTAATTGATTATTATATCGGTTCCAACCCTCTCCCATTCAACTGCAAAAATCACCAATTCGACCCTTGGGGAAATGGCACTATTTCTTCTCCCAGTGCAATTAAACTAAGTAAAAATACTTCAAATGCTCAAGTACAGTACATGAAACTTGTAGAAGACATCCATGGAATTATATTGACCACAAATATATCAGAGAATCATCCATCCATTCGAAATCATCATCAATACATTGGCTCACAACAAGGTAGTGGGGAAATGGCATTGTTCTTCCATTAAAAATGAGATTTATACATTTCTACTTGGAATTTCGACCTGAAACTTTTTGGAGATGAAGAACAGAGTATTTAATTCATATTACAAAATAAATGGGGCATTAAAAGCTTCCCCAAAGAGTACAATAGCTCACCAAAAACGCCCTCCCTCAAGGATCAAGAATATGCCATCAAAACCGGAAATGGTTGAAGGAGTGAGCTGCAATAGAAGAAACCATGAGCTGCCCTGTAGCTTACACCTGCAAATAAAGACTCCATTAAAGCTCCAAATTAAAGGTCTGAATGGCCTTTCCAATTACCAACTTGGATGGGAATCTTTCACCCTCGAAATTGGCTAAGGCAAGAAACTAGTCATCCACTAGCTCTCCCTCTTCACAAATGCAATTACAAATTCTACAAATGATCAAAAGCTGGTTTCATTCTTTTTTATTGACATTTATAAAGTTCTAATGGCCTCCATGGGTCGAATTCCTTCCAAGAGACTCATGCCAACTCAAGTTGGGAAGAGATTCCAAAGAACGCCACTTGTACAACAATTCCTAGTCTCCCACTTCCACCAAATCACATGTGGAAGCATCTTAGCTGCCCTAACACCCTTGAGCGCCCTCTTGGAGTCTATTTTTAGCCCTGACATGTCATATATGTCATATGTCAGCCTTCAGGTCTGATTTGTGTCATAGGTGTCATAGCATCTTCATCATTGTTGTCATAGAGCTAGGGAATCTAGCCCAAGTGTCTCACTAGCTCCAAATTGCCTCTTCCTCTTCCATGGGAGTTACTCTTCCTCTATATTTCGACCTTGGATGAGTTATGCCATGAATAATACCTTTTGGACTTCCCCAAGTATGTTACCATTCACCTTGAATTCGAATTGGTGAGAGAATGATGCCAAATGTAGTGGAGAAATCTAGCCATATGTGGGTCCCACTTCCTCCATGTGTCTTCATGATGAAATGCCACTTTGATTTTCACTTGTATATATTTATTTAGCTCCTTTATTAAATATTTATGCCATTCTAATGTTCAAACATCATTTATTATCCCCATTATTCCAAATCCCAAAGCTTCCACCCCAAACCTAGGAAACTAGTAATTTTCCTCCTTGGCAATTATTTGACCCTTAACATCAACTTTGCAAACTCTAATGAATATGGCTAATGTGATTAGGCCATTGTGACCCAATTCCAAATTTGGGACATGACACCCACCCAAAATATAGTTTCCATGGGAGGTCCATGGGGGGGTGGAAACTACATTTTAGGAAATCCCCCCTTTGCAAGGATTTAGGGACAGCGCCCCGGTAGCGAAAAGTTTGGAAAAAATGCCTTGCAAAATGTTGTAATTTCATAGTCATGACTTGGTCAATAATGGGTGATTTATGGGCCCATGGTATTGGGTTTTCCATAGTATTTTCCCATGGTAATATCTCTTTAAAAGGAAGGCTGCTTGTAATATGACTGTGTATTGTAGCATTGTAAATATCTCTATGATTGTGTGAGAGAGACTGTGAGAGATTGAAGAGTAAATTGCAGTGGATGTGCTGCGGGTTGTATCCCTTCATTTTGTTGGATGGTATAATAAAAGGACTAGAAATTTCTCTATGGACGTATCCCAGATTGGGTGAACCACAGATATTGGTGTCTATCTTGTATTGTGTTTATGTGATTTATATTTGCATATTGTTTATTGTTATTTCTCTGCAATACTGTTTTTCTAACAATTCGTATCAGAGCCAAACGTCTATTTGGCATATAAACTTGCAGGAAAGAAGGGTTCCTAGTTTGAGTGGGAGAAATGGTGAAAGAAGGAAAGTTTAAGGTCGAGAAATTTAATGGCCAAAACTACCAGTTATGGAAGATGCAAATGGGGGACTATCTGTATCAGAATGATCTATTCCTACCATTGGGAGGAAAAGCAAAAAAACTGGTGACTATGAAGGATGAAGTCTGGGATGTTCTTGACAGAAAGGAACTAGGAACGATACGGTTGTGCCTAGCTTCATCAGTGTATTTCAATATCTCAAAAGAAAAGACAACAGAGGGTCTAATGAGTGCATTGGGTAAGCTTTATGGAAAACCATCGATCTCCAAAAAGATATTTCTAATGAAGCATTTATTTAACATGAAGATGCTAGAAGGTGGATATGTTGCTGATCATTTAAATCAATTTAATACAATTACAAATCAGCTAAGTTCTGTAAAAGTGAACTTTGAAGATGAGGTTAGGGCCATGGTGTGCACAAGACCATATTTTGCACATGCAGTGCGAGTTGTGAACATGTATATGAACAATCTAGGTAAAGAGCATTGGAAGGAAGTATAATGGATTCTCAGGTATTTGAGAGGTACTACCATTCATGCATTATGTTTTGGAGGTTCAAACACTGTTCTAAAGGGATACGTTGATGTAGATATGGAAGTTGATAAAGATAGAAGGAGGAGCACCATAGGGTATGTTTTTACTGTAGGTGGAATATCAACAAGTTGGATTTTGAAGATGCAAAAGGTTGTTTCACTTTCAAAAATGGAAGCAAAGTATGTTGCTGCTAGAGAGGCTAGTAAAGAGATGATTTGGCTACATAGGTTCATGGAGGAATTGGGTAAGAAGCAAGAGAATAGAAGGTTGTATAGTGACATCCAGAGTGCCATTCATCTTTCAAAGAACTCATCCTTCCATTCTAAGACTAAACATATAGATCTCAAGTACCATTTCATACGGTCTGTTCTAGAAGATGAACTGTTGAAGCTGGAAAAGATACATACTAACCAGAATCCTGCCAACATGTTGACAAAGGTGGTAACGAGAGAGAAACTGAGTTCTTGCTCAATTTCAATTGGACTTTAAGCATGAAGGTGAAGATGATAAATTTTCCAGTTCCAAGGTTGGAAAATAGTCCAACAAATCAAATAGAGATGGATTTGTTGTGATCAGTCTCCAAGTGGGAGATTGTTGGTCATGGAGCCTGATCTTCCTGATTCAGAGATCTTGTTTTAGTCATGTCTGGATCCCAGCCCATGACGGGGGTTTTGTGGGGATTTACCCCCCAATATAGTCTCCATGGGGGGGTTCATGGGGGGCGATGACTACATTTTAGGATCCCCCCCTAGCAGGAGTTCAAGCGAAGCACCCAGTAGCGAAAATTTCAGAAAAAAAAATACCTTGTAAAATGTTTTAATTTCATAGTCATGTATTGGTCAATAATGGGTGACAGGGAAATTTTTAGGGGCGAAATTTAGCCAATTGGCTATTTTTTGGGCTTTTTTTCAAAAAAAAAAATTCGCTATTTGGTCATGTTTGACCTCCAATATCGCCTATATTTACATAAATTATGTTTTTTTAGCATACGATTCGCCAAAATTTACAAGTTCCAGTAGTAAATTGTATGTTTCATATTTAATATTTTCCTACCAATCTATATATTTGTTTTTTTCAATCCAAAATAATCGCCTAGAATACTATACTTAAGTATACTTTTATGATCCTTAAAAAATACCCTGATGGGTGATTTACCGGCCCATGGTATTGGGTGTTCCATATTATTTTCCCATAGTAATCCCTATTTAAAAGGAAGGCATTGTAATACGATTGTGTATTGTAGCATTGTAAATATATCTATGATTATGTGAGAGATACTGTGAGAGATTGAAGAGGAAATTGCAACCGATGTGCTAAGGGTTGTATCCCTTAATTTTGTTGGATGGTATAATAAAAGGATTGGAAATTTCTCCGTGGACGTAGCCCAGATTGGGTGAACCACGTATATTGGTGTCTCTCTTGTATTGTGTTTATGTGATTTATATTTGCATCTTGTTTATTGTTATTGCTCTACGATCCTATTTTTCTAACATCAATGACTTGTATTTTTGTATTTTTAAATCACTCTTCATACTCACTCCTCGATTATAGGTTTTGAATACTTTTTCTTTATTCCACCAACTTCTAGGTCTTGTGATTTCCTACAAGCCCAAAGAAAATTGCTTCGATACCAATATGATCTATAAATTGTCATGGATATTCCAATGGAACACTTTGTCAAAACATATCTTACACCTTTCTAAAAACTCTTAGTTATGGAATGGTTAGTGATGATTTAAGATTCATTATTGTTAGCTTAATCTCACAAAAGCTAAAATAAACTAAAATTGAAAGGAAAATAGCTAGATAAAAATAACACATCCATACAAATAACATTAGATATACCCTAGGAAAACCCACCATGGGGAAAAGACCAACTAGAAGTGATGACTAGGCCTTGCTCTTTTATTCTCCAATATGCAATGCAAATACAAAGAAAGTGATCCTCTATGTGGATTTACCTATGATAATGTTTCCTGCATGGATACTACAAGATATTCTACATATTTTATGCTCTAATATCCATTCCTTGGCTCTTGCTTAGCTATGGAACAATATAATAATGCCATAAGAATGGAACTTGTTGTCACCAGATCTACCCAACAAAATTGTTTACATTCCGGCAGTGCATATGTAAAGAAGGACAAAACCTTGAGCTTTGTGGGGGAACACCCAATAGTCTTTTCATCAAAGTCTCCAATATTTGTCATATTGAGTCAATTTTTATTGAAGCCTTAGGTCTATGCATCAAAATCTGCCAAATCTCCTATTGTCTCATTTGCATTAGAGACTTGGTTTCTTTTTCTTCAATTTTATAAAAGGATAATCAATATTTTAAATATAAAATCATTTTTATATTAATTTGATTATTTAATGATTTATATTTAAACATGATTTTCAAATTTCACTTTATTTCCTTCTATTATTCCAATCCGTTAGTCTCATAGTCACATGGCTACTTTAAAATTATAAAGCATGGTTGGGTAAAAATAAAGTTATGGGTCCAACTTTGGGTATTTGGTCTTATTAAGGACATTTATTCTCAACGTCAAAATCCTTCATTTTTCCAAGCTCGAAACAATCCAAAGCCATGCTATTTTCTACCCAAACGTCTAAGTTTTGTCTTTAGCCTTTTTGGTGAAGTTTTTGTCTCAAACCCAAAGTCTTCACCTTGATCCAAAAGCGTTACAATCCAAGCTCATTCACCTCATCACATAAGATGCCAAGGGAAGTCCATGATTCAAGACACTATGCACTATAAGTGGAAGGGTTATGTATTAATATGTGTGCATATGGGATATGCACAGGCTCGCATCTTTGTGCAGAACTTTGTGACTACATCCAAATGTCAGCAGCAAAATACACAGGCTCGCATCTTCGTGCAAAAACTTCGTGACTGCATCCAAATGTCAGCAGCAAAATCAAGTAGAAGGTTTCCAAACATTGCCAGCAGAACATCAAGTTTGAACTTATTTTTTAGGGACAGAGTGTCCGAAGGTTTGACTGCACCAACATCTAGAGCATTAACCGAATGACAATGGAGAGCAATATCATTTGGCAAGTCAAATGCACATCCAGAACTTCCAGGCAATTAATTAGAATTCAAATCCATATTTGAAGGAAGTACTTCCAGCAGTTCCAGATTTTAAGGAGTTACTTGGCAGGTGACAGAGCATATAGAAAGAAATTGGTTTATCATGATCATAACTAAAGATAGAATCCCCATGAAATTTTGGATCAAAGAAGATGTGTTATTTCACAAATATTTTCTAGAGTACCGAACAATGGATTGTTTGTAAGCATATACCCTTTATCCCATATTTTTAGGAAAATGATCAGCATGTCAAAAATCATCATCAACATTTCAATGCATGAAGATAACGATTGTAGCAGGTGGCAAAGTATTCAAATAGTTGGTTATACAATGCACTTGGAAACAAAATTCAAATACAAGTTCCATATTTTTGGGGCAAAAGATCAGCAATCGAAGATTCGAGAGGAACATTTCCAAAAGTCTTGTAATTATTTTCGATATTTCAAAACCAGGTATCATAATATTTTATAAATTTTATCAATTGCATTGTAACAGGGGGTAGAAGGGTTCCAGCTAGGGACTCATGAGAGGACAGTTTTTGTATAGTATGCAGATTTTATCTTGTTGATCAGTTAATACAATGAGACAATGCTCTTGAAGACTCATGACAGTATCTTGTAAGCTTATGTGATTTCTTCTGTTTATTTGATATCCATTTCCTCTTGTGATTTTATGCATAAAGATATTATGTATTGAGGAGATTTTGTCAGCTTTTTGCTTCCATCTTCTATGAAGAGTTTTCGCTCAATTGCTTTATCTTCTATGAAGAGATTTTGCTAAGTTTCCTTCATCCTTAGTTATAATTGATATTATTCATGTTCATTCAGCCATTTCTGTGTACAACTCAAACTCAAAGTGTATGTACTAGATTACCTTTAACATGTGTTAATCGTTCCTTCACTGATCATTATTTTTATTGAGTCAATTCCTGGATTTCCTTAAAGCCTAAACAAACCCATTTAAATTTTATTCAGCCCTAGAGCTTAAGATGAACTAGCCATGCTCCTTCTGCAGTCAAGGTGCATCTTTTAGTGATAATAGAACCACTTCTTCTCCTAGTGGTCCAATATTTAACAATGACTTGACAACCATCTAGAGTTAGTGTTAGGATATTCCATGCCTCAAATATCGAATAGGGTTAGCATTTTGGACTCAATATAATGTTCTTGAAAGTACAACGTGTTACTAACTCCACATGTGATGGTGATGGGAGATTATGTTGAATCCATTCAGTACCATGGTGGTCAACATAATAGTCCAACTTGTGAGAGGCAAGACTTTCTCATACGAACTCTGGTTGAAATGATCTTTGACCTGTTGGAATATATTAGAGTGTAGAACAACGATAAGGGGGGATAAACTGTGTTCCCAAAATTTTGATCCAAGAAAACATCATTTAAGCTCTCAAATGGGCATCGTAAGGTTTTGGACCCCAAATATGCAAAGTAAGATCTGTGCCTAAAATGGTCCCTATAGGCCAATTCATCCAATATTTCCACCTAGAAAGCACAAAATAGATCACAAATCATATATTGATCCATTTCGTATCATTAATTGTGTGAATTAAATTTTGTACTATCACAACATAGTTATAATGTTGTGTAAAAGCCAAAAACGTAAACAACTCTGCATTGCATTTCTTATAGCCATATGGTTGGGAATATTAAAGAATGATTGTGTTACACCAAAATATAATCATCATGAGTTATGCGTCCTTGAATTGTCTTAATCCTTAAAGCATTAGTGCAAAATTGACTGAAGGAAGGGTTTTGGAGTGTTCTTTCCCTATGTTGTCACACCGATGCACCTTGCATATTGAAAAAGTGTGTCAAGTCTCTGATGACGCGCTTTGCACATTGACAAAGTGCGTCACTGAAACTATCTGCATTTGGATAGAGTGTGCCACCCTTCAATGGAGCATGTTTCCTCTTGAAAAAGTGCGTCACTGTCAGTTGGAAAGGAAAAATAGAATCTTCGAGAGCCTTCTAGAATGAATATCTTCATGGAGGCTTGTCCCAATAAATCAGTGAAGGTGACATTCGATCCCCTAACTTCTTGGGATGATCCCTTAGCCTTCTCTATCAAATCCTTAACTCCTTCTATCCTCTTTGTCCTATATAATATTCAAGCCTCCTCTTCATAGTTAAAGGAGGAAGGACTAGAGCATATAAACGTTGGTGAAATTCTGCTAGAGTTGAAACCCTTTCATCCATTGAAGGCAAGATTGGATCTTTGAGGCAAATATAATTTGGAATAAATTGCAACGTCAAGGCTTGGTTATAATCTCATTTTCTTTTATTTCCATTAATACAGTAATATATACTCTTTCCATAATGTTTTATTTTTCTATTATAGAGATTTAGAATTAGTTTCCTTGACCACTAGTTTGGATTAATCAATATTGCATATTACTATCATTTGTTTGTTTCCACTTGTTTGTTGTATCTTGTTTTGCAGTTGAATATCAAGGGCTACTTCAAGCAAGGAGACATCACTACGTTTGTAAGGTAATCAATCCCTTTGCATATTTTGTGATTTGATCAATCTAGGAAATTTTTGTATGTTCTGTGGTGTTTTGTTCGAGATCTATCAAATTTAGACTAGAGAGCTTTGTCCTTGTCCACATAGATGAAGTATCTAGAAACAAAATGTATGGTATCTTGTATTGGGAATATAGGTATGTAGTGAGTATTCCATAAGAACATTTAAACATGAGGCAAAGGATACATTTAGCTCATTGGAAGTGTTAGAGTGTTGGGACTAAAACCTTTCACATAGACAAAGTTTGACAAATTAGTTGGGATTGGTCTGGACACTGCAAACAAAGTAAACCATGTAGTGAACAAGCTTGAATAAAAATTTCTTGGACCCATGTCAATGAGTCAATCCTTGGAGACAAATAACATTTATATCCTTTCACTCCTACTGGAGAAGATCAAGCAAAGGAGCTTGTACTTAGCTAGGTGTTAGAAAAACGGGACCGCAAAACAATAGCATAAAATAAGATGTAGAAATAAAAAACATAAACACAATACAAGAGAGAGACCAATATACATGGTTCACCCAATATGGGCTACGTCCACGGAGAAATTTATAGTACTTTTATTATACAGTCCAACAAAATGAAGGGATATAAAACGCAACACATCCGTTGTAATTTCCTCTTCACTCTCTCACAATCTCTCTCACACAATCATACAGATCTTTACAATACTACTACCACACATAGTTGTATTACAATGCCTTCTTTTTAAAGAGGTATTACCATGGGAAAATACCACGGGATACCCAATACCATGGGCTTGTAAACTACCCATTTTTTACCAAGTCATGACCATGAAATTACAACATTTTACAAGGCATTTTTTTTTCTGAAATTTTCGCTGCAGGGGTGCTTCCCCGCGAACCCCCTCCAGGGGGGACTCCCAAACGTAGTCACTGCCACCCCCTGTACCCCCCATGGTGACTATAGTGGGGCAGGAATCCCCCCCCCACACCCCATCATGGGATGGGATCCAGACACGGCCGAAACATGACCTCTAAATCAGGAAGATTGGGCTCCACAACCAACACTTTCCCACCTGGAGACTAATAACAGAAAATCCCACCGCTACTACATCTACTGGATTATGCTCCAAACCTTGGACCTGGAAAATTTCTCATATTCATCTTCATTCTTTAAGGCCAACTGAAACTGAGTAGGATCTCAGTTTCTCTCTGGTTACTACCTTTGTCAACATGTCTGCAGGATTCTGGCTAGTATGTATATTTTCCAACTTCAACACTTCATCTTTCAGAATAGATCGTATGAAATGGTACTTGATTTGTATATGTTTAGTCTTAGAATGGAAGGTTGAGTTCTTTGCAAGATGAATGACACTCTAATTGTGAATATACAATCTAATATTCTCCTACTTCTTACCCAAATCCTCCATGAACCTCTGTAGCCAAATCATCTCTTTACTAGCCTTTGTAGCAGCAAAATACTCTACTTCCGTTGTTGAAAATGAAACAACCTTTTGCGGTTTTGAAATCCAACTTACTATTGTTCCACCTACAATAAAAACATACCCTTTGTTGCTCCTCCTATTATCTTTATCACCTTCCATATATGCATCAACATATCCCTGTAGAACAGTGTATGAACCTCCAAAACATAATGCATGAGTATAAGTATGTCTCAAATACCCTAGAGTCCACTTTACAGCCTTCTCCCAACTCCCAAATCCCAAATACCTGCTCACAACTCCCATTACATGTGCAATATATGGTCTTGTGCACACCATTGCATACATCAGACTACCAACTGCCGATGACTAAGGGGCCTTGGACTTATATTCTATCTCTTGCTGTGTCTTGGGACACATCTCCTTACTTATATTGAAATGGATGGCCAAAGGTGTACTACATGGTTTTGCATCCTGCATTCTAAACCCCTCCAACACCTTTTCTATGTACTCACCCCCGAGACAATGTCAATTTACGATTTTTCCTGTCTCTTGTTATTCTCATGCCAAGGATTTTCTTTGCAGCAACCCATATCCTTCATCGCAAATAATTATTTAATTTCCTTTTGAGCACATTTATATCCTGCATGTTATACCCTGCAAAAAGCTTTCCATCCACATACAATAACAAGATAATACATCTTCCATTATCTAGCTACTTGAAATAAACATAGTGGTCATAATGAAATCTACTATAACCTTGTTCTATCATAAAACCTGTAAAATTTTAAATACCACTTCCTTGGATATTTCTTCAGGCCATACAACTCTTCTTCAACCTGCATACTAAATTATCCTTCCCTTTGACCTCATACCCCTGTGGCTGCTGCATATAAATCTCTTCTTCCAAATCCCCATGGAGAAATGTTGTTTTTACATCTAACTATTCAATATGCAAATATTCTACTACCACTAGACTTGAAATAGTTCTAATTGAAGTCATTTTAACAACAGGAGAAAATATTTCATCAAAATCTATACCTTTCTTTTGTGTAAACCCATTTACAACAAGTTTGGCCTTGTACCGCTTCATTCCTCCATCCTCTTCCTTCAACCTATAAACCCATTTATTCTGCAATGCTCTTTTACATGCAGGAAACTAAACAAAATACCAATTATGGTTTCTTACCTATGAGTCCATCTCCTCATTCATGCATTTCTCTCACTTCTTTCTAGTTTCCGCCCCACATTGCTTCTTCATAACATTATGGTTCACTAGAATCAATCATCAATAAATAATACACTGAAGGATAGTATCGTTTAGGGGTCTACATAACTTGGTAGATCTTCTAACACTTGCAAGATTTTGAGGGTACCTATTGTTGTTCTTGATTTTTTGGCACCTTTGGAGTTTCATTTTCTTTGATTTCATCAAGCACTGTGTATTCTGTGTTTTCATTTTCTTGTTTCTTTCCCTACAACTGATCTTTGTACATGACCTTTTCATTGAATACTACATCTCTACTCCTAATGATTTTTTTATTTTCATAATCCCATAAGCGATAACCAAAATTATCAACCTTGTTCCAATAAAGATACATTTGTTGGATTTAGCATCAAGCTTTGTTCTATTTTCTTTATCAATATGGACAAATGCTTCACAACCCAAAGTTCTAAAAAATGAGTAGTTTACCTTTTTATCTGTCCATGCCTCCTCTCGAATGCCACCATCCAATGAACTTGAAGGTCCTCTATTTATTAAGTAAACAACAATATCTATAGTATCTATCCAAAAGTATCTATCCAAAACGATAAGGGAGACCTTGCATGTAGTCTCATACACCTTGCACGCTCCATGATTGTCCTATTCATCCTTTTTGACACAACCATTTTCTTGTGGTGTTCCTCGGACTGTCTTCTCTCTATGAATCCCATGGTATGAACATATAACTATCAAACTTTATTTCCGCAATATTTACCTCCATTATCAAATTTGAGACACTTTAACCTTTTTCCTGTCTCATTCTCAACCAAAAGCTTTCCATTTCTTAAAAGTAGTAAAAACATCATATTTTTTTTCGAATGCAATAAACCAAAGCTTTTCTAGTTGCATCATCAATAAAAATAATAACGAGAGTCACAAGTGATTGTACCTGAGTTGGTCCCCATACATCTGTATGCACAAGCTCTAAATTTTCAATCTTCTTTTTCTTCCCAACTCTGAGAAATCTGACTCTCTTCCATTTTCCATAAACGCAGTTCTTACAGAATTCCAAACTTGCTTGCTTCATATCTAGAAACAAACTTCCTTGAGTGGAGAATCTGCATCCCCTTCTCACTCATGTGCCAAAGCCTATGATGCTACAATGTTGTATCTATTTCTGTGGAATCTACAGAGATAGAAGAAACAGTATTATGATGACATAAATACAACGTACCTATCCTATATCCTTTTTCTATTACCAGTGATCCTTTTGTGATCTTCCACCACATTTCTCCAAACATATATAAACAACCACCATCTACCAAATACCCTGTTGAAATCATATTTATTTCATAACAGGAATATGGTTTACATCTTTCAACATCCATTCACCTCCATTCTTTAACTTTATCCTTATCTTACCCATTTCAACAATTTTTACATGGTTCATCATCACCCAATAAAAACATGTTCAAAATCACCTTGAACATAATCATAAAGAAATTTCTTATGGGGTGTAGCATGACATGAAGCACTTGAATATACTACCCAGTAATCACTAGTATTATCTAATGCAAGAATCAAAGCATCTTATAACACATCACCTACTACATTTGATTCCTTAGTAGTCTCCTGTTGTCCATTCTCCTTTCTTCTTTAGAGATCTACAGTCTTTCTTCATATGTCCTTTCTTACCATAGTTCTAGCACTCTATCTTTCCCAATTTGTACTTGGATTTGCCCTTCCTAGACCTCCCATGATTCCCTAGGTATTTCCTCTCTCCCTTTGTCTTCCCCTACTCTCCATGGTCAATGCATTACCTGATGTCTCAACCTGTGCTTTTCCTTTGCATTTCCTCGCTAACAATAACACCAACAACATCATCAAATTTCAAAGTGTTTGAACTAGAGACAGAGTTACTTACAACCATGAGCAAGTTGTTCTATCATTTTGGCAATGAGCACAAGATTAGAAGAGCCCTAAACTCATCTTCAAAGTTCACTTTGATAGAACTTAGTTGATCAGTAATCGTATTAAATTCATTTAAATGGTTAGCAACACACCCACCTTCTGACATCTTCATATTAAATAAAATTCTTTATTAGAAATACCTTGTTGGAGGTCGACAATTTTTCATATAGTTATCCAATGTGCTCATCAGACCTTCTGTTGTCTTTTCTTTTGAAATATTGAAATCCATTAATGAATCCATGCACAACCGTATTGTTCCTAGTGCTTTTCTGTTAAGAACCTCCCATTCTTCATCCTTCATAGCCACCAACTGTTTTGATTTTCCTCCCAATTGCAGGAATAGATCCTTTTGATACAAATAGTCCTCCATTTGCATCTTCCATAACTAGTAGTTTTGACTATTAAATTTTTTTACCCTAAAATTTCCTTCTTCCTCCATTGCTCCCACTTGAACTAGGGACCCTTCTTTCCTGCGAGTTTATGTGCCAAATAGGCCTTTGGCTCTGATACTAATTGTTAGAAAAATAGGATCGCAGAAAAATAGCATAAAATAAGATGCATAAATAAAACACATAAACACAATACAATCGAGAGACCAATATACGTGGTTCACCCAATATGGGCTATGTCCACGAAGAAAATGCTAGTGCTTTTATTATACCGTCCAACAAAATGAAGGGATACAACCTGCAACACATCCACTGCAATTTCCTCTTCACTCTCTCACAATCTCTCTCACACAATCAAATAGATATTTACAATACTATTATCACACACAACCATATTACAATGCCTTCCTTTTAAAGAGGGGATTACCATGGGAAAATACCATGGGCACGTAAACTACCCATTATTGACCATGTCATGACTATGAAATTACAACATTTTACAAGGCATTTTTCCCAAAATTTTCGCTTCAGGGGCGCTGGCCTCGAACACCTTCCAGGAGGGGCTCCTAAAAGTAGTTGCCCACCCCCCCATGGACCCCCATGGTGACTATAGTGGGGGTGAAATCCCCCTCACACACTCATCGTCATGGGTTGGGATCCAGGCATGGCTGAAACACGACCTCTGAATTAGGAAGATCAGGCTCCACAACCAACATCTGGTAGAGAATTCAATTGAATTTTTAAAAAGGTCCATGTTGGTGAAATGAATGGGCTATAAGTCCCTGATTTACAGATCATATTGGTGTGAAAGAATTTGAATCTATGACCTTGAAGGTGCTTCCATCACTTTAAGGAGAATGGGAAAAAGAACCAAGAAAAGGAGTGGTTAGCAAGATGGTACTCTAACATTCTTGAGAATCTTGAAATAGGACCACCGAGGGATGTTTTTTCCACTTGAAATTGCACCAATGCTTTGGGACCAATAAAACAATATAAAAAGAATAAACCAAGGACCATCTTGATGATGAGAGAAGAGGAATAAAATATTAAAAATTTGTCCTATCTAGAGCTACAAGTCCATATATGGTTTCAACATTGAGATGAATAAGAGATAACGGTAGCAACAATATTAAACTATTGTACCAAAGACCAAAGAGGTGAAGAGTTGTACACTACTTTCCCATTGTTTATGAAGGTAGTTTTTGAAGCACTACACATATTTGAAGAATTTCCAAAATGTGAGTAAGAACACTTAGTAATGAATGCGATCCATTGCATTGCAATCTGAAAATTGATGAAGTGATGAGAAACCTTTAGATGCTAAGAAGAAAATAACATGCTAAATCTTCAAGTTGAATATTTTGAGGACCAAAATCTTATGAATGGGGAGGTGTGATCTAAAATGGATCTAAAATATTTCCTCATCCAAAATTTGTAAATAAAATTTAGGTAAAGTTTGAAATCGACAATTTGCTTGAAGACAAAAGGCCAAAAGGCCTTAAGAAAGTGAAACTAATCACCTTGATGGTTGATCTTCCAAGGTAGTTTATAAAAAAGGAGGGCCTTTCTTGAAGAAGACAACCAACAAAGAAGGGGAAACTGAAGCCTAGGTTGAAGAAAGGCAATAGAAGAAGAAGAGAGCTCGAAGATAAAAGGATGAAGGAAACATTGAACATGACCATGCATGAGCAAAGATTATCCATGAGCCAAAGCCATATGTAAATTATTGATAAAGTGTAAGAATGCATCACAATCTCATTTGCAAGTGCATTTGTCACACTTCGTAATAATTTCTTAACCAAGAACCAATCCTCATTAAATGTTGGTTTTCTAATTTGGGGTTCTAGGGTAAAAATCTATCTATGGTGCATTTAAATTATTTGTGGTGGATAACAACTATGTGATTGAGCACTGTGGATGTTTTCTTTTCTTTTGGTTATTCTAAATAAATTGTTGGAATGGAATCATTGGTTGGATATCTCATCCATGTGTCCCTATAGTTGAGTGCTCATCAGATTTATTATCTACATGCATTCTCTTCATTATTTTTACTCCCAACTTCAGAGAAATCAAGTGGTTGCATGTTGTGTATCAACCACAATCATTCACTAAGTTATGTTCATTGTCTCATCTTTACAAAGTTAATTTTTTTACTTGATTGCTGGAATATTAAAGGATGTAGAATGCCAATTATACAACACCATGACTATTTAGCTGAGTCATTGCCTAAGGCTTGATTCCCCTTTGATTCCATTATTGGCATGAAAATTAGGGTTCAATTACTATGTAATTGTTTTATTTGATATTTATTGGGTGTTAGATAGATCCTACCCAACACTCTCTATTGACTAAGATCATGAGTGAAAACATTATTAAATGTTGGGTTTTTTGCTACAACATCACATCCTCAGGCCATGTCTGACAAACTACATCCCATTACTCTAGGTTGATTTGATTGAATGCAATATTGGTTAAATGCTCATGCCATGGGCATTGGCATTGCCACCTACAACCAATGTTGAATGTCTTTCAATTATAACTCGCTAATTAAACATAGTTAATTCCCCTTAGCTATGGTGTTGAAAATGTGAATGGAGTAATTGACATTTGAATATTTGTTGAATGGGATTGATCTTAACAATTGTTTAAGAATTTTTTTTATATAATTAGAACTTGCACATGTCTTTAATTGTGTAAATGTGCATAGATTTTGTGCTATCATAACATAGTTAACTTTGTTGTGTAAAAGCCACAAATTAAATAACTCTCCATGGTGTCGCTTATAGCCATACAATTGGGCATATTGTTATATGAATGGTTAGTCTCTTATATTGGACATAGAAATGAATTTGTAATGAGTGTTGTTTAAAAAAATTTAAACGAAAGATAATGCAAATACATATTTCAATTGGTTCATAGTATTAGAGTGTTGGGCCTAAGGATTTCCCATCAATATTGTTTGGGAACTTAATTAGCATTGGTTCTACCACCACAATCAAAGTAAACCAAGCAATGAACAAGTTTAAAACAAAGTTCTCATAACCATGTCAATGAGTCCAGCCTTGAAGCCGAAGAACAAGGACATCCTTTTATACATATTGTATAAGAGTAAGAAGAAGAGCTTGTCCTCAATCTCATAAAAAAATCCAAATGAGTTTATGTATAGATGCATAATTGGTGAAATGACTAAATTAAGTATTATAAAGACCATTGAAACCTAAAAGTATAACTTTTGTAGGGTAATAAATTTTTAGAAACATTTTTTTTCTTTTCTTTTCATTTTTTTTTTAATAACCGAGGAACTATCTGAATCTTCTCTTTTGAGTATCGTTAATCGAGTAGGTTGGAGTACAAACCGTGGGTCGGGGTCAACCTTAATTTGGAACCGATTCACCAGCAAGTGGGA